>PVKM010004364.1:0-52506 GCA_004027735.1 Carollia perspicillata
ACAAAACTGGGGGCTGGAGGTGGAATTGGGAGGGAGGTGGGGATGGCTGGGGTGGGGGGGAGTCGTGGGGAAAATACAGACAACTGTACTTGAACAATAATAAAATTTAAAAAAATAATTTAAAAAAAATTACTGGGTTGACTAACTAACATATTAGATACTCCAAATGAAAAAATCTTTGAAGTTGAAGACTTAGTAATAGACACTATCCAAAATAAAGCATAGAGAGAATAAAAAGCTAAAATAATAAATTAACAGAAACGCAATGAACTGTGAGAAGATATCAAGCAGTCTCTGATATCTATAATTAAAGTCCCAGCCCTGGCTGGTGTGGCTCAGTGGATTGTGCACAGGCTGCGAACCAAAGGGTCGTTGGTTGGATTCCCAGTCAGGGCACATGCCTGGGTTGCAGGCCAGTTCCCAGTAAGGAGCACACAAGAGGCAACCACACACTGATTGATGTGTCTCTCCCTCTCTTTCTCCTTTCCTTCCCCTTTCTCTAAAATAATAATAATAATTAATAATTATAATAACAATAATAAATAAAATCTTTTGAAAAAATGAAATTTCAGAAGAAGATGCAGAAAAACAACTTTGAAGTAAAATGGTTGAATAATTTTTCAAGTTCTTGACCTACAAATCCAAAAAGTTAAGCATAAAGAAAACCACATCGAAGCACATGGTACGGAAGTTGCTGTGCAGTAGTGATATACTGAAAATCTTGAAAGTAAGCAGAGGAACTATCTTGCCTTTTTACTCTCTTAATGGTATCTTTGGAGGAGCTCAATTTTGCAATTTTACTATGGTTCAATAATCAGTGTTTTTACTTATAAATTATAATTTTTGTGCACCTTAACCTCATGAAGCTATGTGGTTTTAAACAAATTTTATTTTTGAGATATAGATCTTCAATCCATGTAGAATTAATTTTTTACATGGTATAATATAGTGAACAAGATTTTTTTCCATGTAGTTATTGGTTCCTCACTATTTTTAAAAAATAGTCATAAATCACGTGACTTTTTGTCATAATCATGTGACCATATTTGTGTTGGTCTGTTTCTTGATTTTCTGTTCTATACATTTTTCCTTTTATGTGCCAACCCCTCTTTTTTATTACTATCATTTTATATATAATTTTTGATATCCGATAGATCATGGACAGCAGGGGACCATTAAGAAACTCTTGCAGTAGGACTGAGAGAATTGATGGGGAGACAGCGTAGTACATGCTGTGGTGTTCCACCAAGATCCCCCTTTCAGAATTGAGGAATTCATTTCCCCAGATGTCAGGAATGTTGGTACTTGATGACTCTCAATTAAATTCTCTCTAGGAACTGCTCTTTGTCAAAGAGAGCCTGGTATACTCAATGTAACACCACTGCCCAGGGAGGCTTGCTTCCAATGACAGTCAACCCTGACGTCTAAAGTCTACTCCCCTTCCATCCTGGCTCCAGAACTCCTGAGACCTTTGTTGAAGCTCTGTTTCAATTTAATTCTCCCTATGGCCAATCATATTTCATGTCTTACTGGCAACTGTTTATCCCAAAGGAATTCCCTAGTAAACTTTCTGTATGCAAATCTTCGTCTCAGAATCAGTTCCCAAGGGACTTAACTTAAGCCATATGTGCCAGTATAGAAGAGAGAGGGGTGCTGATGAGTGGAAAAATTCAGACACGTATTTAAGACAGGGCTAGTATGATTTTCTGGTGTAGTTGGTATGGGATGTGAGGGGCGGAGAGTAGATAAGATTTATTTCAAATATGAGGCTGAGAATTAAATGAAGGGAGGTGCCAGTTGCCAAGTGGGAGAATCACAGGGAGAGAAGAATGTGTGGAGTCTGTCTAAGAATTAGCTATTAAACCTTTTTAATGAGATGCCTTTTAGGTATTCAAGAGTAATCTCAAAGGTATTCTTGGGCAAATAAGTTTGGACATAATGAAAGGGGTTGAGATAGACATTAGAGCATTTAACATGTAGAAAATTTTTGAAAATCCACAGCAATACCACATACCACATTAACAAATTAAAGAAAGAAGAAACAGAATTTCTGGTCAAGATGGTGATGTAGGTAGACATGGCTCACCTCTTCTCACAACCACATCAAAATTACAACTAAAATATAGAACAATCATCACTCAGAACCATCAGAAAAAGAGTTGAATGGAAGTCTGACTATGGATTTAAAAAAAAACACACCCATCCCGACTGGTAGGAAGGGTGCAGATGTGGAATGAGCTGGTACCTCACCCAATTGTAGTGGATGAAAATTTGGGAGGGGTGTCTTGGCACCTAGAAGTCCCAGCCGCACACCAGGACCCCTAGCCCAGGGTTCCAGTGCTAAGAAGAAAAGTCCCCACAACCTCTGGCTACAAAAAGCAGCAGGGATTGAACCAGTGGAAGAAATTATCGGAGTCCTAAGCATTCCACCTAAAGAACCCACACATGGACTTACCTACTCAGCGTCACTCCCTCTGAGCTCCAGCACTGGGGTAGCAGCATGAAAGGCACCAGTGGCTTACAGGGAGAAACTGAAAAGTCTGGCATCAAGGTGAACAAAGGCAATTGTCTCTTTTCTAAACTTTCCCCCAACAGAGCTCTGGCAAGCTGTTGCCATATCTGAGACTCCACCAACCTAACACCATTTGACCCACCTTGGAGATTGTCATAAACTCTGCCCATCCAACATATGGGCCTACCCAAGCTGGTTTTCCATATGAATGTCTGATCTTGGCTCATGCTTCACGATTTCCTAAATCCTCTCAAACAAGCAACAGCTGGCTTCAGCGAGTACCAGTCCTGGCACTAGCAGCAGTCAGCCTAGATTCACAGCTTGGCTTCACCTGGGAATCTCCAAGCCTAGCACATGTAGCAGCCATCTCAGATAGCTTTATAGGCAGGCAGGGTGGCCCTGAGCAAAACACAAGTTGAAGCTGATTTTGGGCTGCACCACCCGGGAAACCCCAGGGCCCAACACACCCAGTGGATAGCCACAGACCACATCAGAGCACCACCACCCTGCCCCTGCACAGCTGATCTTCCACAGAGGGCAGAAGTTGGTGGGAGAGCATCACAGCCAATCCTTGCAGCTGACTGGCGTGGGTAAATCCCTCCCATTGATCTGCCAACAGCAACCAAGGCTCAACTACAAGAGGAGGGTGTACTCAGCCCACATGAAGGGTGCATCTTGAGAACCCAGCTTGGGTGATAGGGGAGGCTGTGCCACTGGACCCTACAGGACATCTACAACATTAGGCCACACTACCAAGACACAGAGTCAAAGCAGCTCTACCTACTACATAGAAACAAACACAGGGAGGGTGCCAAAACAAGGAGACAAAGAAACACGGCCCAAGTGAAAGAACAGATGAAAACTCCAGAAACACTGCTAAATGAAATGAAGAAAGGCAATCTATCAGATACAAGGGTCAAAAACACTGGTTATAAGGATGCTCAAGGAACTTAGGGAGGACCTCAACAGCGTAAAAAAGATCCAGTCAGAAATGAAGGATTCATGAGTTCTGGCCAAGATAGAGGTGTAAATAGAAACCCTTCCCTTCCTTGCACAACCAAAAGGAGGATAGCAACCAATCTAAAATCAATAAACAACCAGAAGCACCAGAAAATCAAACTGCATGGAACTCTGACAACTAAGGAATTAAAGAAAAAATTACTCAGAACAACCAGACCAGCAGCACTGCAGTGCAGCAAGGAGGGTTGCCCTGTCCTAGTGAATACCTAAGGCCCCACGCCCTTACAAGTTATCGGGTGTGCCAAGACAAAGAAATATGGCCCAAATGAAAGAACAGAGCGACCCTCAGAAAGAAAACTAAACGGTGAGAACATAGCCAACCTATCTGATGGAGAATTTAAAGCCCTGATAATCAAAATGCTCACAGATCTGATTGAGCTTGGTCGGGGAAAAAAAAAAACAAGTGAAAGATACCCAAAATGAAACAAAGCAAAATATTCAGGGAACCAACAGTGATGGGAAGGAAACCAAAGCAATGATTGGAAACAAAAGGAAAAAATAAGCATCCAGCCAGAACAGAATGAAGAAACAATAATTCAAAAAAATGGAGAAAGTCTTACAAACCTCTGGGACAACCTGAAATGCTCTAATATCTGAATTATAGGGGTACCAGAAGGAGAAGAACAACAGCAAGAAATCAAAAACTTATTTGAACAAATAATGAAGGAAGACTTCCCCAGTCTGGTGAAGGAAATAGACTTCTAGGAAATCCAGGAAGCCCAGCCCAGAGAGTCCCAAAGAATTTGGACCCAAAGAGTAACACACCAAGGCACATCATCATTAAGTTACTGAAGACTAAATATAAAGAGAAAATCCTAAAAGAAGCAAGGGGAAAGGAGACAGTTACCTACCTACAAAGGAGTGCCCATTAGGCTATCAGCTGATTTCTCAAAAGAAATCTTGCAGGCAAGAAGTGGCTGGAAAGAAGTATTCGAAGTCATGAAAGGCAAGGTACATCCAAGAGTACTCTGTTCCGCAAAGCTTTCATTTAGAATGGAAGGGCAGATAAAGTGCTTCCCAGATAAGGTTAAGTTAAAGCAGTTCATCATCACCAAGCCCTTATGATATCAAATGTTAAAGGGATTGACCTAAGAAAAAGAAGATCAAAACTATGAACAGTAAAATGACAAACTCACAACTATCAACAAATGAACCTAAGAGAAAAGAAAAACAATGAAAACAAAAACTAAGCAAACAACTAGAACAGGAACAGATTCAGAGAAATGGACATCACATGGAGGCATTTCAATGGGAAGGGGGAAGGGAGCAATAGGGTGGGAAAGGTATGGGAAGAAGATGCATAATTAGTAGGCATAAAATAGACAGGGAGAGATAAAAAATGGTATAGGAAACAGGACTCAAAGAACTTATATGTACAACCCATGGACATGAACTAAGGGGATGATGCTGGAGGGTTGGAGGGGCAGAGTGGAGAGGGGATAAAGGAGGAAAAATTGGGAAAACTAATAGCATAATCAATAAAAAATACTTAAAGGAATGAATGATTCACTAATTGAAATAAACAACAATTTTCAGGGAAACAACAGTACTGTGGATGAAGCCAAGAATCAAATCAATGATTGGGAACATAAGGAACCAAAAAACAACCAATCAGAACAACAAGAAGGAAAAAAGAATCTCAAAAAATGAAGATAGTATAAGCAGCCTCTGGGACAACTTCAAGCATTCCAACATTCACATCATAGGTGTGCCAGAAGGAGAAGAGAGCGAGCAAGAAATTGGAAATCTATTTGAAAAAATAATGAAAGAAAACTTCCTTAATTTGGTGAAGGAAATAGAATAGACGTGCAAGTCCAGGAAGTAGAGAGAGTCCCCAAACCAGATGGATGCAAAGAGACCCATCATACACATCATAATTACAATGCCATAGGTTAAAGATAAAGAGAGGATCTTAAAAGCAGCAAAAGAAAAGCAGTTAATACCTATAGGGCAGTTCTCATAAGACTGTCAGCTGATTTCTCAAAAGAAACTTTGCAGGCTAGAAGGGATTGGCAGGAAATATTCAAAGCTATGAAAAGCAGGGACCTACCCCCAAGACTGTTCTACCCAGCAAAGCTATCATTTAGAATTGAAGGACACATAAAGAGCTCCCCAGACAAGGAGAAACTAAAGGAATTCATCATCACCAAGCCATTATTATATGAAATGTTAAAGGGACTTATTTAAGAAAAAGAAGATCAAAGCTATGAACAAGAAAGTGGCAAAATATACATATCTGTCAACGATTGAATCTAAAAAACAAACTAAGCAAACAACAAGAACAGAGACAGAATCATGCATACACAGAATGTTTTGATGGTTGCCTGATGGGAGGGGGATGTGGGGCAATGAGTGAAGAGGTGAAGGGATACAGAAGTACAAATAGGTAGTTACAGAATAACCGTGGGAATGTAAAGTACAGAATAGGAAATGGAGTAGCCAAAGAACTTATATGCATGACCCATGGACATGAACCATGGTGGGGGAATTGCCTGAGGGAGTGGGAGGTGCTGGGTGGATGGGGACAAAGAGGAAAACATCAGGACAACTGTAATAATGTAATCAATAAAATATAATTAACAAAAAAGAAAAATAAAGAATGAACCATATGACTATCTTAATAAAATAAAGAGAAAAAATTATTCATTGAAATCCAACACCCATTCATTATTAGAAGCTCTTTGCAGAGTTCCTATCACTTAATAAACAGGTTTGTACCAAAATATCACAGCAAACATTAATTTTAATAGAGAAATCTTAGACATGACCTCTTTAAAATCAGGCATGGGACAGGATGTCAGTAGTGGGGTAAATTTTCACACCACTATTCATCATTACACGAAAAGTGCCTGTGCAATAAGACAATGAGGGTAGATGGAGTAAGAACTGAAAATGAATTAAGTGGTTTGGCTGCATTTAACAGAAATTTTTAAATAAAAATTTAAACAAAATAGGAGTTTAGTTTTCTTTAATGTAAAAGAAATTCAGAGATGGGCCGTCCAGGGTTGGCACAGTAGTTCTGAGAAGTCAACAACCACTGAGATGCTCTCTGACTTTGTCTTTCGCCATCGTGAGTGCTTGATTTTCCTTCTCAGTGTGCCTCATGTTCCAAAATGCTTTCTAGCATTCCAACAGTAATGTTGCATTCCAGGAGGTATGGGAAGAAGAAAGAGGTGCATAACAAGATCGCTGTCCCAGAAATGTCACCCTTCAACTGCTACATGTGGTCACATGACCATAGCAAGCAACAAGAGAGTTTTTAAATTTTAGTTGAAACTATTTTTTTCCTAAATAAAATTTCCTTTTATTATTAACAAAGGAGAAAGAAGTGGATCATGGTGGAGTCTTCTGGATGTCGACTCAAATCCAGTCTCACCTTCTTCCTTAGCTCATGGCTGCTCAGCTAACAGCTGTTTTCCTAACCTCACTTATTGCAACATATGTCTGCATGGCTAAGATCTGGTCACTGGAATGGGAATACAAGTGGTGTGTGCAATGTCAGCTTCACTTAGTTAAAAGAAAATCTGTTTATTTTTTCCTGAATATGGATATGCTTCTAAGCCAGCCTTGCACATGTATTTGAGGAAAATCCCTTAAGGATAGAAGAGAATCAACATTGAAAGGAATTGGTTTTCCACATGTAAATACCACTGGACCCCTGCCGTACGCCATCCTTGAGTATAAATGCCAGATGTAGCAAGGACATAAATGTGATAACACAGAACTTCAAAAACTTAGGGAAAAAAACACCTTATAATCTCCAGATCAGAAAGGATTTCTAAATAAGACACAGAAACAAAAATTTAAAGGAAAAGATTGAAAATTTGACAATATTAAACTTTAATACTTCTTAACAGTAAAGGAAAATATAAACACATTTAAAAGGCAAGATAAGCATGTGGCTATACTCTAATATACAGACTATCCCTATGCATTTCTAAGAAAACTAACCAGTGCATTAGAAATATGGACAAATATTTGCACAATCAATTTAGAAGAAAAAATTCTAAATGGCCAAGGAACTGATGAAATTAGCTCAGCCTTGCTGTTGATCAGGGAAGTGCCAATTAAAACAGCAGGGTCTTTTTCCTCATGATGATAAAGATAGTAAGGATTGTAAACCTCTGATGTAATCAGAACAAGAAAACAGCCCGACTGTCTATAAGGAGGGAAGTTGTTGAATGAACTGGGGTACATTTGTACCATAAAATAATGTACTGGTATTAAAGTAATTAGGTAACTTTCTATATATTTGGAAATAAGTTTCTCATATTTTTAAATTAAAAAATGGACTTCTAGAATAATAAACATAGTGTGATCTCATTTTTGTAAAAACCAAATGATCCTGTCCCTTGTAAGAAAGTAAAGCCTTAGAAATGTATATAAAAGAGAAACTTCGATTGATATTAGGTGCATCTATTTCTTAAGGTAATTCCTGCATCACAACACGGAAGCTTTCAGGAGGCTGTGAGCAATGCACTTATTGACACAGTTGTCCCATTTATTTGTTTTTTATTATTTCTAAAATATAATATACAAGTTTTGGCTTAGATAGTGATACTATCCCCCAAAGGCACATTGATAAAGATGAGGTCTTAGCAGAGAAACGTGCGAAAACTTGAATGTTGTCAGCGCTTCTTTAATACCTATATGGATGTTTCTGAAATTTTTTAAGCATATTCATATCCAAAGCTGGATCTTCAAAAGTTGAATCTGCTGAGAATTTCAAAATTGTTTTTATCTTATTCTGAGGTTGAGATAAACCATTATTCAGGAAGTTTTTTAAATGGCTATTAATCTTTGAGACAGACTCTGGCATGTGGCCAAGTCACTTTCTGTTAATACAGTTGACATTTGGGTAGAAACATTTACTTGTTCATGCCATTAGATACTATTATTTAGCACACCAGTGATGGGCTAAATGATTCTACATGTAATGCCTATTCCCAAAGAGATTCTTAAGAAGAACAGAGTTCATGATGTTACTGATGTTGATATTAGGAATCAGCAGAGAAACATAGAGGAATCACAAGATACGCTAGTGGCAGAAGGACACAGACACAAGGCAGCACAATGCAGCAGAAACCATGCTCTGCCTAGTGGAGCTAGAGACTGTACTGCCCAGCTGTGCTACTGGTTGGGCAACGCTCTATGCCGTTGTCTTCCCATCCAAGAATAAAGGATTTGTCTTAGATTACAGATTCTTCAGCCAAAGCCTCTCCAGTTCCTAAGGCTCCATGAAGCTTTCTCAGAAGCAGAGGTGGGAAGGGCGGCAGAGGACTAACAGAGGTGGGGCTTTAGTCTTCTCAGCTCTGATGAAACCAGAGCAGCCCTGCTTCTCTCTGTGTTATATACTAGGGTTCTATGTAATCTTTGGTTTGAAAGAACAAAGTTTGAAAACTTCTCCACCAGATTTTTTTCCTTGTTTCAAGCAGGTCTCCAAATTCTGTGCTTATGAGTACAGATGAAAAGTGTTACCCTGGATTTTCTTTAATTTATAATTTCACTTTGTCACTAAGAGTGTTTCCCAAAGTACATTCTTTGAAGTTCTATTTGATGTTAATAGAAAAAATGGGGAGGGCTACTATGTGGACTAATATGCTTCATAAAGTCTTCACTACAGGACTTCTCAGAACTTCCATACTTCTTTGTGTTTTATTTTGTGTGACTTGATTCCCACTGAGCTCCCCTTTCCTCCTTGCCTTTCCACTACCTTCCCAGGAAGCTCTGTCTCATGTGACAAGCATCTCCACATCCTCCACCTTTTGGCTTAACACTGAGTGCTATTTTACCTTTTGGCTTATCTGCAATCTCTTTTAGTCCAGGACCCTTGGGATAAAGAATGGGACTACTATTCACCCTAACTTCCCGATGCCATATTAGGGGCATTATTACTCCATATATTTTATATTCCAAATTGATCTCAGAGAATAGCAGCACTGTTGTGATAGACTATTTTATTTGCAAGCATGTGATACCCTCCTCTGAGGGTGTTATACTGCTCCACTGTGTTGACATTAGGCTTGTTCCGGTCAATAACATGGGAACAGAAGTGATGTTTATCTCATTCAAACAGAAGCCTTAGCAGCCAGCTTATATTTTACTATGTCCTTCTTTCTCTCTTCCCTACAATGGGTTGTATACCAGATAGATGCTACTCTGTCAATCTTGGTCGTAGGCCACTATCTGGGTATGATCTTTGACTTCTCCATTACCCTTCATACAAATATATCACCAGGTTGTGTTATATTTACCTTTTCAAGATCTCTTATAGAACATTCATCATCAACACTCTCACTGCCATACGAAAGGAGCAGTCCTGTGTACTTAATCATACTTTCTACACCTCCAGTCCAATATGATTCTCTCTCACAGGAAATAGAGTTGGGAAACAAGGATTCTAGGTGAAGTTGAATGTGATGCAAGGAACGGAAACTGTGTGCTATGTGCAAAAAGAACTCAGAAACAGAGAAAGAGTGGGGAAAGCAGACACAATGAGAAGTAGAAGTTAATGACCATGGGTCCAGTGGGCAGAAGAGGAAAGCAGCCATCTCTGTGCCTGGCAACTTCCCTGTTCTGGATTTCAGTCCTGGCTGTATTTCCCTCGACTCTCTGGTTTTTTGCTCCAGTTTCATGTGCAATGGTCCTCTTCTTCCTTTCTGTCGTTCTCCACTTCCACTTCTCTCTTGCTGACCAGTGTGATCACAGAGTGACTCTACCTTGAAAATTCTTCAGAATCAGAATTCAGTCCCAACGTAGAATTTCTAGGGTCCATTGTAAGTATATGTAGAGCCAAGGAATCCGAAGATAATTTTATAGAACTGTATTCCACAAAAATCAGGGATCTCAAAAAAAAAAAAACACCTAAAATGGGGATCTCCAAAACATACAAGCAGCACCTCTTTTTGGACACTCTTACGGGCTGCATTGTGCATTCCTCTCAATTATATATACACATACATACATAGAAAGTGGGGCAAAAGTAGGGTACCTATTGTGAGTATGTGAAACACAGAGTTTTTTCTTGAATTACTTATGAATTATTGTATTGTCCATACAAACACCTGTAAACATGCTTATGGCCCACCCTGTGTGAATATACTGGAGTAAAGTGGGCCCCAACCCAATACAACTGGGGTCCTTTTAAGGAGATGGCAGTGCAGGTGATGGGAAAACTTGCAGGGAGAAGATATCCACATGACAACAGAGGGAAAGATTGGAGTGGGTCATCTAAAACCAAAGAATGACAAGGATGCCAGCAAACACCAACAAATAAAGAGACAAGGAAGGGTTATTCCCTGAGTCTTGGAAGAGCATGGCCCTGCTGACATCTTGATTTTGGACTTCTGGTCTCCAAAACTGTGAGACATATTTCTGCAGTTTTAAGTCACCCAGTTTTTGGTGATTTGTTATGGCAAGTATAAGAAACTAATAGACCACCCTTCTGGAGGTCCAGGTCCAAGAGATGACAGTCACTCCCAGGAAGCCAAGGCTGCAGTCACTGAGGGAGTATTTAGGCTCAGAGTATTTAGAAGCTGAGGTGTGAGAGATGGGTGTTCAGGTGGTGAGGTGAGGGGGCAGCCCCACCAGGCTCCTTGACTTCCCTTAGTCCACAGAAGGGCCTTCCTTCTCTTGTCTGAAGGCAGCTGAGGGGGCTTCAGGGATGCACCCAAGCCTCCAACTCCACCTTGCTTCTGCCCTCTCCCCTTCCAGCCCCCACTGTCACCACCCACTGCCACAGCTGCCAGTGTTTGTTTCTAAACAAAATGTAGTGATAAGAGCTTGAAAATATCACAATAGTTAGTATATAGTTTGGACATACAATCATTTGAAATGATGGAGAAGCAGGTAGTAATTTTGGGCCAAGTGGTTAAAAGCCATTTGTCCCAAGCCATGGTCCCCTAACACCTCTTGTGTTGTTTCCCAGGCATCCTTACTCTCCTTGCTCTTTTCCTGCATTTTGGGACTATCTTCTCCCAAGATTCTGCAATTCTGACTATCACCTTCCTTGATTTACCAATTTGGTTTAGTGTGTATGGGAAAGTAGCTTTCCTTTTCCATCCAACTTCAAACTGTTAATATGTTGAATCAATAAAGATGTCCTTTTCTGTGGCAACTTCCAGACGCCAGTGAACATCTGCTCCCTTTAATGAGAATCAATCTGATCAAAAAAAAAAAATACAGTTCATCTAGTATTAACTGGATTGCCACTCCAGAGGAGGCTGGACAAATTCCACATTGGATCACCAGGCTAGGGCTTCCAGGTATGCTAACAAGTTGCTATTTTTTTGACTATGCAAACAGACACATGTCAAGATTCTGACAGCCACCTGGCACCACCAGATGTGCTCTCCAGAGTAATCTGATTCCGTCATAACATAAGTAAATAGCAACAAAAACAAAAAAGTCATTGCAGTTAGGAGAAGTCTGGAAGGAAACACAGCAAAATGTTAACTATGATTTTCTCTAAGAAGTATAACTAAGAATGATTTTTACTTTTTTAATTTCTTTCTGAATTTCATGACTTTAAAAAATAACAGGTTTTAGTTTAGATTCAGACAAATAAAGCTATCTTAAGTTGGAAGTCAATTCAATACAGAGAATGGATAACATGCTGGCTTAGCTTAGCTAAAAAGGAAATTTCTTGATTAGCTGGTACAGAAATAAAACAGAAAAGTAGGCATTAATCTACCCATTTCACCAGCGTTGGTTGAATGTAGTGTCCACTATAAGATTATACAATTTAAGCTTATCATGGATGTATTTGAAAGATACTTATGGCTACAAGGAATGAGACACCTGATAAAAGTAGCTTAAATAGTCTCATGTAACTAGAATTTGTAGTTGGATGGGAGAGGTTGAACTTCTCTGTGATTGTTCTGTCCTCTCCTCATGGTCACAAGATGGCTGTGATAGTTCCAAGCTTCATGCTCTCCAGTGATGAAAGCAGGAAGGAGAGAGTTTCTATTTTATCAAGGAAGAACATACTTCCAAAATCGCTCTCAGCTTGTTTGTCTCAGGTACCACTGGGTCACTTGTCCATTCTCCAGCAGCAATGGATGCTGGGAAACTTCAGCCTAAGGTGGAAACTGTCTCTTCCTCTAAGAGGCATCATGGGCACATGGCTTCAGCATAGGCACCCATGGGTGTCTGCCACAATGGAGAACTTGGAGGAACTTCAGAGAAAAATATACTCAAAATATTAAGTCCTTTTTCTTATCCTGAAAGAAGGAAAGCTAACATTCAGATTAAACTCACCTTGAAAGTTTGACATTTTCATACTGCATATAACTTACTCACTATCTATCATGTGCAAAGCATTATTGTAGGTACTTTGAAAAATTATGAAAGTATGATAAGGGAAGGAAAAATATCTATTATGTGCTTACTATAGTTGGGGCACTGTCACAAGAGGTTTAAATATACTAATGACTGGATTTATTTTACAGATGAGGAAACTGGAAACCTCAAGGAATCAGACCATATTTTTCACCTTCCTCCCCTGAAGCCCTTTTACCTCAGACCAATCCCACACCTAGCAACGCTTCTTTTTGGAACACCACGACTGGTTTACACAGGTACACACAGACTATGACTAAGTGAAAACGTAAATTTATGCAGTGATGAAAGATAATGAAGGGCCCTGGCCAGGTAGTTCAGTTGGTTGGAGCGTTGTCCCATAGATGGAAAAGATAGCGGAGGTAAATATGGGTGATCTCAAAGCTGATTAGGCTCTGTTTATTTTCCCTTTAAATTTACTTAATTTTAGTGGTGTTTTGAAAGATGAAAGAGCTTTTGGAAATTTTTATATAGATCTAAGCTAGGGGTGCTTTTGGCTCACATGTGAATAGTTTATTTCCATGTTATGTTTCAATGGTTTAAAAAGAGTTGTCACCATATATATACACATATATAACATTATGATATTCATTAGCATGATGCTATGTCCCAATATTAACACTGTGAATTATTTAGTTTGATGAGCAATTTAAAGATACACTTTTTCCAGTTCAGTAAAATACAGTCATTTAAAGGGTTGAAGCGTGTTATCTTTCCTCTTAAAAATGCCTGTGTGAACTATAGAAAGTTTTAAAAATAGAGAAAATTAGAAAGAAGGATATAAAAATTACCCAAATCTTATATCATCCAGAGATAACTGTTGGGTTTGTCCATAATTTCATTTTTTATTTATTTTAATTCTTTTAACTTTTTAAACAAAATCTATAATGCTTGTTAAAACAGCCATCTCCTCCTCCACAATCTATCTGCCAATTTTGTTCCCCGGGAGCAATCACTCTGAATTATTTTAGTTATTGCTTTGTTGTCTCCTTTTATTGATTTATTTTTAAAGTTAGGTATTATCCATTGACTTTCACCCATGGAAGATGAACATTTATACTCTTGTTTCTTCCCAACTCCATACCTCTAAGCTACATACTTCCTCTCCCATACTAATCTCAATGGAGTTACATTACATTCCAGTATGTATATTCAATATACATATTACTGTGACTGTACAAGTAATATTCATCACTGAGCCATGCAATGAACTCTGATTACATTTTCTTTATCGTGTGACTTTTTGAATTAGTGCTATTAATGTTGGCCTTGAGTTTTCTCCTTGCTTCATTATTTGTTATTGCCACCAATTCATTCTCAAGTTATCTGAGAAAATTATAATTTGAATTTGTTTTATCAGATCAGAAATACCTATTCATTTCTTCACCAAACTTTGTGATGATGTATCCTGGCATGGAACATATTTTTCACTCATTATGTGGAGCACTCAATAGGTCCTTCCACTCTGAATTTTCATTCTTCATTCATGGAAATTCTTCCTGTATAATTCTTTATAATTTCCTCTTTACTTTCTCTGTTTTCTCTTTCTATTAGATGTATTGGGTTGGCCAAAAAATTCATTTGTTTTTTTCTGTACAATGGCTCTAGTAGTGCTTAGTTGTCTTTAACTTCATTTGAAACAATTTAGTTAGATTGTATGGTGACAGCTGTCATGGCAATGTGAATTTTTAAAAATCTTATCAAAATTGGTGATTTTTTGTATAGACGTTTTAATATTGAAGATGGAAGAAAATACACAACATTTGTGGCACAGTATGATTTATTATTTCAAGAAGGGTAAAAATGCAACTGAAATGCAAAAAAAAAAAAGATTTGTGCATGTTTGTTGTGTTGAGTAGCTTCCACTTCTAGGTGAGAGCATATGGTATTTGTCTTTCACCCCTTCATTTCACTTAACATAATGCTCTCCAGATCCATCCCTGCTGTCACAAAGGGTGGACGCTCCTTTCTTCTTTCTGCTGCATAGTACTCCATTGTATAAATGTACCATAGTTTTTTGATCCATTCATTTACTGATGGGCAAGCAAGCAAAATATAACCAGAGACATTGAAGTAAAGAACAAACCAACAGTAGCCAGAGGGGAAGGGGGAGAGGGATAATGGAGGAAAATAGGGGAAGGGTTATCAAGGAACATATATAAAGGACACATGGACAAAGCCACAGCAGGTAGGATCAAGAATGGGAGGCAGGAAGAGAAGGGGCAGGGAGGGGAATGGTGGGCAGGGGGGTGGAAATGGAGACGACTGTATTTGAACAACAACAAAAATTTTTTAATATTTTTTAAAAGATTTTTGCCATGTGTGAAGAAGGTGCTGTGACTGATCAAATGTGTCAGACATGGTTTGAGAAGTTTCATGCTGGAGATTTCTGACTGGCTGATGCTCCACTGTCAGGTAGACCAGTTGAAGTTGATAGCCATCAAACTGAGACATTAATTGAGAACAATCAGTGTTACACCATGCAGGAGATAGCCGGCATACTCAAAATATCCAAATCAATAAAGTTATTGGCGAAAATGAAAAATGTGTCCTTTATTTTACGGAAAAACTAAATGGACTTTTTTGCCAACCCAATATAATCTCTTGTCTGGTCTCTTATTTTCTTACCTTTTTTGTCCAAATTTCAACCTCATTGTTTTTCTGTTCTAATATCTAGAAGACATCCCACTTTATTCTCCAACCATTCTATTGAATTTTATATATCAGCTATTATATTTTTAATTTCAGTACACCAACTTGACCCTCTTTTGGGTGTTATAACTTCTCCCATACCTCTGAAGATGTAAATGATTTTAAGTTTTCTTCTGGTTTTGGTATTGACTATTTTCCCTTGGTGTTTCTTTTTATTCCTCTTTGTCTGGTCTCTGTGCTTGCTCTTAGGGGTTTTCTCCAATGGCTGGTAATTCTTGGCTTTGAAAACATGTTAAGGAGTATGGCCTGGAAAGCTGGTTAGAAGCTCTCTTTGTAAGTGGTGTGGTGGACTGTGCTAGAAGATAGAGTGGCTGTTTTGTGAATAAACCCCCAATTGTCAATATTTGTAGACATTTTTTCTAAGCTAGAATAAAGAAGAATCCAGTCTTCAATATAAAAAAGTATAAAATCTGGCAAGTTGTATTGTTGTAGGTGAGTGGGGGATAATGGGATTGTCACTTAATATTCCTCTTTTTTCTATTACTCACCATCCAATAATTTATCTTAATAACTTGACGTTCTCTAGTTTAACTCTCTTGTCAATAATTAATAGCTTTAGGCTTTTGCCAGGAATTGACTGTGTGAGAGCAGAAAGGAGACCTAGAGGTTTTCAATGTTTTTAAAATAGACTTTTTAGCAATTCTATACCTCCACTATCAAAGATAATCAACTTCACCAATTCCTGAGTCCCTCATGGGTGTGAAGGCATGAAATGGCTTTCTTTCCTGTTTTCCCCTTATTTCTTTAGCTTTCTCTCATTTTCCAAGTCAGTTACCACTTTTACATCTACTTCCAAGGATCTAAAATTGAAATGACATCTCTCATGCCCTGGTATTTCTAATGACATTTTCTTTGACCTCTTAGGCTTATTCTGCTTTAAAAACAAAACAAAACTCTATTACTGTCATTTTGCTGTATTTTCAGAAGAGGGCAGGGAAATGCTTTCATTCAGCATAGAATGTTTAACCAGAAGCTACACCTAATATTCTACATGTTTTTGAATTTAGTTTACATAGTTGATGTTTAAGAATATAATTTAGTATCCAACTTTTTATGTATTATTTTTAGAAATATTTTCCCAAGATAATATGTCAATGCTTTTTGACAGTAGGATGATATATATTCACATAATTCACTAGTATTTCAAATATAGAGCTTCTAATTCAATAGGTCAGTTCTCTCTCTCTGTCTCTTGGTCTCTCTTGCTCTCGCTTTCGCTCTTTCTCACTCTCACCCTCTCGCTGTGTGTGTGTCACATATGCATCACATGCGTAGTGATTAGGGAAAATGCTACTGAATAATTTGAATGTAGGCAGACTATCAAGATAACCAATTATCTCACCTCTAACTTAGTCTTTCGGAAAAATAATGTGCATGTTCTATGAAGAGGGAGAAAATAAAGTTCATTAAACATTAGAAAAAAATGATCTTTTATCTAAAAAAAAGCTCAGAGTAGTTAAAAAGAATCATGAACTTGCTTTTAATGATGTGGGAGTAGTAAACCCTTCTGATTCCAATATGTTTTTCACAACACAGAGCCTATGTTTCTGGACTTGAGCAAAAACTCTAGGAGAAAGTAAAGGCCCTATTTGGCCTTTCAATGTCTACACGAGTCAGCTGGGATGCTTAGATACTGTCAGTTATGTCTGGTGATGAGTGTGCATACCGCTGGGCTTAGGCACTAAAAAAATCTATATTTGTGAAGCTACTTTTGATTTCCGTTCTGACTGCCTGTTGTATAAATCAGTGTTGTAAGCAGTTTGTCAGTACTTGGTCCTTTCATATCTGATATTCAGCCACATACAACCAGCCATTTTTCATTCAGGTATGCACATTTCTTTTTCATAAATCTCATATGCACTCCCAGAAGGAGCCAATATGTGTATAATGCTAAATTATGGTTACAGAAGATATACTGTAGTGTTCAAAAATAATTAAGCCTCAGAATTCTAATCAATAATAGAGACATAGGCTGTATTTATATTTACCAGATGACCCGAAATAAGAGATACAGCTGCCTTCACTCCTCCACTACTCCGTTTACATTACCATACCACCTTTCCTTGAACCTGAGGTTCTTTTCTCCTAATCTGGGGGTTTGGTGATTGTTCACAATATTGCCTGAATTTTTTTGCCCTACTCTTCCTGCAGAGGGCAAAGATTCTGGGGAAAAATAATAGATAATCATCATTCAACTATGAGACATTGTTACCTAGAAAGAGCTATATTCTAAAACCAATTATTCATCCTCCCATCAGTAAAATGGATTCAGTGGTCACCTGGATGAAATTAAAAAGAGAGGAATAGATGGAGTGAATTTTATAAGGGAATAAATACACTTTACAAACTGCCTCAAAAAATGTTTCCTTCGTGTAGGTTACAAGATTGGCTAAGAGACAAGATATAGGAGTGAGGAGCTTCTCTTGAACAGACAGATGTCTGCTCAAAGCCTCCTTCTAAAAACAAAGCACTAGTAAATTATGCCGTGATGATCAGTTTCCTAAAAGTAGGTGGCAGGCCTTGACCAGTGGGGCTCAGTTGGTTGGGTGTCGTCCTGCAAAGTGAAAGGTTGCTGGTCGATTCCTGGTCAGGGCACATGTCTGGGTTGCAGCTTTGGTTCCTGGCTGGGGCATGCACGAAAGGCAACCAATTGGTGTTTTTCCTTCACGTGGACATTTCTCTTCCTCCCATCTCCTCTCTCTAAAAATAAATAAATAAATAAACTTTAAAAAAATTGGGTGGTGGAAGGAATGAAATGAAACTCAAATGTGGACCTACTTCCAAGGAACAATGAAGAAATTATAACAACGTGGACATGACAGAATTCTGAGTATTATCAGTGTGAAGAGTATTAGAATGAAGGAAGGGAAACTTGGAGATAATCATGTTGAAACACAGGAAAAAAGATAATTAAATGGCCAGGGAAAAAGGAATTCTGCAAATGAATTTTTTTCTCCTTAATCGGGACAGTTTTTGAATGTACAGAAGTTATTGCCCTTATACGTTTTGAATTCTGAACACAGACATAGATTAGTACACTAGTAAAATAACTAAGTTTCTCAGCGTCAGTGTTTTTGATTAATTATTTAAAAAGCCTGCCTGTTTCTTCTTCCAGCCATGAGATAGTAAAACCTGGAATTACCTTACCATCATAAACAAGTAGGAAAATGGACAAAATATAGGAAATACCTATTTTCAGACATTAGACAAAAGGCAAGACAGTTTATCCCTAAGAACAGAGAAATTTAAAAAGTGAGAGCCCTGCTAGTGCCTAGGTTTTCTGTCCTGGGATAATTCTTAGCCTGTGACAGGAGTTTGGCAGACTTCTTGAATTAAGGAGACAGAGCTTAGATTTCAGGCAACTAAAATTTGCAGGACAGAATACCAGAGAGGACAGAGCTTCACAGAGGAAGAACTTCAGAAATTTATATAGAGCTTCGTTCATGTTTTGACAAAGTACCAATATGCAAATGCATAGGTTGAGATCCTGTAAAGCTGGAAAAGAACAGCTTCAGGGGGAAGGAACAGTTCATGGCAAGCCGTAAGATGAACAGTCCCCAGGCTCACACATTGTTATAGTTTCTGACAACCAAACTGGAGAGACTTCACTGAGTACGAAGGGTATTTACTAGAGACCCCAAAAGGGATATATGCCTTAGAAATGAGACTAAATTAGCTCCAGAAAAAAGTCTCGTCTATAGCTACCTAAAAACGCTTTTAAAAAACCACTAAAGGATCAAATTAACCTGCCAGGAATTTACCTTCGAGCCAGGAAATACTAACATTTTTAAAGGAATACAACATTCAATTAAAAACAATATAAAATTCACAATATCCGATATCCCATAAAAAATTACAAAGGAGTAAGACAGGGATGCTCACTCTCACCACTTTTATTCAGCATAGTATTGAAAGTCCTAACCAGAGCAATTAGGCACAATAAAGAAATAAAAGGTATTTGAGTTAGAAAGGACAAAGTAAAACTGTTACTCTTTGCACTTGACATGATATTTTTATAGCAAACCCCAAAGACTCCACCAAAAACTGTTAAAACTAATAAACAGATTCAGTAAAGTTGTAAGATATAAAATCAATATATGCTAATAATAAACTGTCAGGAAGAAAAACTAAGAAAATAATTACATTTACATACATCAAAAATAGTAAAATATATAGGAATAAATTTAACCGAGCTGATGAAAGACCTGTACATTGGTAACTGTAAGACATCAGTGGAAGAAATCAAAGAAGACACAGATAAATGGAAAGGTATTCCATGCTCCTAAGGTAGAAGAACTAAGTTGTTAAAATGTCCATACTACCCAAAGCAACCTACAGATTCAATGCAATCCCTATCACACTTCTAATCACTTAAAAAATTCTTACCTGAGGATATGTTTTTATTGATTTTAGAGAGAGAGAGAGAGAGTGAATGAGGGGGAAAGAGGAAAAAGAGAGAGAGAGGAAGAGAGAGAGAATTATTGATATGAGAGAGGAAGAGTGATTGGCGACCTTCTATAACTGGGAATTGAACTTGCAACTTTCGTTGGGTGGGGCAACGCTCCAACCAACTGAGCTACCCAGCAATAACTTTACCAATAACTTTTTTAAAAGTAGAAATTTAACAAACAATCCTAAAACTTACTTGGAATCACAAAGGCCTTCAAATAGCCAAAAGAATGTTGAGAAAGAAGGACAGAGCTAGAGACATCACACTTCCTGATTTCAAACTATGTAACATAGTTACAGTAATCACAACAGTATAGTACTAGCATAAAAAGAGACATGTAGATCAATAGAACAGAATAGAAAACCAAAGAATAAACCCATTCATATATGGACAATTAATTTATAAGAGCCAAGAATATATACTGGGAAAAGGACAGTCTCTTCAATAAATGGTGATGGAAAAATTGGACAGCCACATGCGAAAGAATGAAACAGAATCACTATCTTATGTGACACAAAAATTAACTCAAAACAGATGAAAGACTTGAACAGAAGACCCAAAACCATAAAATTCCTAGAACAAAACATAGGTGGTAAGTTCTTTGACATTTGTCTTGGTGATGATTTTTTGGATTTGACACCAAAAACAAAGCAACAAAAGCAAAAAGAAAAAGTTTTTGCCAGTTAAGAAAACTATCAACAAAATGAAAAGGCAGCCTACTGAATGGGAGAAAATATTTGCAAATTGCATATTGATAATAGGTCAATATCCAAAATATATAAAGAGTTCACATAACTCAACAGCAAAAATCAAACAATCTGATTAAAAAATGGGAAGAGGGAAGAGGATTGAATAGATATTTTTTCAAAGAAGACATACAGATGGCCAGCAGGTACATGAAGAGGTATTCAACATCACTTACCATCAGGGAAATGCAAATCAAAACCACAATGAGATCAGGATGCACAGAGAGACTCCAGGGATGGGTGCACAGAGAAACGGTCATGTAGGGACAGAGCAAGAAGGCAGCCATCTGCAAACCAAGGAGCAAGGCCTCAGCAGAAACCAAACCAGCCAACATCTTGATCTTGGACTTCCAGACTCCAGAACTATGGCAAAATAAATTTCTGCTGTTTAAGCCACCCAGTTTGTTAAGGAAGCTCTGGTAAATTCAAGAGTAATCTGTCTCTCCCCATTTCCATTTGATGCTGACGAATCACTGAGTGAACCTCCAGACTCTTTTATTTCACTAAGTAACTTTCACCTTTAACTTTTACTTGAAATCCAGTCCTAGACTCCTGATCATAACTGAGCAAATGGGGTCCTCTCAGACAGAAATTGGATTTAGGGTTCAGTGAGCACTAGAGAATCTCTCCAATGTGGGTTCTAGGGCAGAAAGATCCAGTCTGCAAAGGCAAGTTGATAAAGCAGACACCCAGAAATGAACAGATAAGGGAGACAGGGAAGATTCTCAAAGGTTTTCTTTTTCTAGTTTATCAGAACTTTATTAAGGGCCAGCTGTATCCCACATATTCTGAGAGATTGCCTAACATTCTTATCATGAATTCTCCATTTCAATTGTTATCTCAAGTTGGTTTACATGACTTGCAGCCAAAGAATCCTAAATGACCTAAATGCCAAATTGGGTCCACCCCAACTTGAAAGAGTGGACATTCATGGGGTAGGGGCCTACACGGAAGAATGGGACAGGACTCCTGACCCTGGCCCTTGTCCTGGCATGCCCACAAGTAACTGGAGAGAGCTTTGGTGAGGTCAAGAGGTCCTACATGAGCAAGTGGGCAAGATGAGTCAAGGCATTTTGGGTCATTACTGTGAATGTGATCTCAGTTGTACTCATAGCGTTGAGAGGCCTGGGAAAATTTGTGTAACAGTGAAGTAAATTGAAAAGAATGAGAGGAACCTGTGACAACAGCGTTGGACAGGCCAACAACTAGAATGAGCTGGGGTTTAAAAGAAATATTAGAGAAAAGAAGTCACTTCAGAAAGAAACAAAAGATGAATTTGCTGGCAGTGTGTTAAGAACTGGTTGGCCAGGATGATGAATATAATAATAATAAAATAACACAAAAACAGGTTTTAAGGAAGAAGCTGTAAAGACCAAAAAGGAGACCAAGGGAAGGCCTCTGGCGCAGCTGTGAGGAGGAGGGGAAGAGGAGGCACCTCATGTTTGTCCTAACCTTGTCAGTCCTGACCTACGCCTGGTTCCAAGGCAGACCCAAAGGCCACAATGGTTGGTTCTGTGAAAGGATGAAGAGAAGGACAAATGCTGGAAACCTGGCCTGGGCAGGAAGTAGGGGACCCGTGCACCAGCCAGAAACTCAGTCCTAGCCAAGGACTCAGAAGCTTCTTATCCCTATGCAATGGTATATACTATATCCCGATAGAGAAGCAGATATATCTTCATAAGCACATGAGCAGCATATATCCTGACATCAGTAACACATATGGTTAACTGAATTATTGTTCCTGAGCACTTCCATCCTCGGGAAGGGTTATACTTCTGTATACTGCAGATGTCAGGCCAGTCCATAAGATTTCTTCTGGCCAACAAAGAGAAGCAGAACTGGCATGTGTCATTTCCAGACTATTGCTTTTAGACCCAGTGTATGGTTTGCCATTTCTCCTTTTTCTCAATCATGAGACTGGCAGTGTTCCAGATAGAGGCTGTTTCAGCATCCTGGGTTCCAGGTTAAGGCAATATGAGCAAAGCCACACTGACTTATAATGAACATGAAGTGTAATGAGAACTAAGTCTTTTGCTACAAACCATGGTGATTTGGGGATCATCTGTTACTGCAGCATAATTTAGCCTCTTCTGACTCTCAGAGTCTGCAAGATCCATAGTACTAGAGCTGAGAATAGAGCATTTCTGGTCACCAGGAGGAAATCTATAGGCTTCAAGGGATGGCATTGAAAGAGTATTACAGAAAATGTCAGGTTAACCCCCAGAAGCTCATGAGCCAATTTAAACATGAGAATTGCCTGGAGATAGTAGAACACAAGAAATCCCCTGAAATAGCAAGTATATTATTAATTTTTACTCTAACTGAAAATGCAATGGGCTGATGATGTCTGGTAATACAAAGGTTGTATTAATGTAAAGATTTGGGGGGATTTTGAGATTTTGTTTGTTATGTTTTTCAGCTAGGTTCTGAGCCAAAAGGTAAGGTGAGGATTAGGCTGAATTAATTGAGGAAGAAGAGCGAATGAAGACAAATACACACTTCCTAGCTGAAACCACTATTGGTTTTCAGATATCATCTTTTGAATGTTGGACTCAGGATACAATGCTTACTGCTGACCTGGACCATCACCCCGTGGGCATAACCCCTTTTCACATACTGTTTCTGTCTCCATTATAAAAGCCAGTTCTAGCTTCCTACTTAAATAAATTCTCCAGTGCAGACTTGCTTTGCTTTATGAAGCTCCCTTTCTGGGGACAGGAATTCTGCCCCTAAACCCTTGCTTGGGACCAAGATCCTTGTTTGTCCAGACACAGATTTCCCTTCTGCTCTCTGCCTGCCTCCTGGATTCTGAGTCTCCCACATCAGACTCCCTTCCAGGTTCACTGCTCACTTCTGAAGACATCAGTATCACCTTGGAATCTTCTGAAATCCTCCCATTTCTTGCCAGCCCTTTGTCTGGAATAAAACAGCGATTGTTGGGACCCTAGGTTGCCATTTGTTGGTTGCCAACCTGAGACTCTGCATTCGTCTCCGCATTCAGCCACTCTGCCTTGTGCTGGTCCTGCCTGAGAAACCCCTATGGCCAGCTCTTCTCTCCTGCTTCCATGCTGTGCTCATCATATATGGGCATGTCACCAATCAGAGTGACAGGATTGTCACTCAAAAATAAGATGTTTCCAACTTTCGAATGGCTCAACCTTCAAAATGGTCTCCACTATTTTCATGAATGATCCAAACCAACAGGAAAGAATCCACCAGGAAGCTTTTGTAAGCAGTCTCAAAAATGGAATTATGTAACTCCAAGACAGGGAAGATCTAGCCTGTCAGGTGTTCATAAAAAATGGGCCTGGGGTATGGTCTGTCTTACCACAGGAACCCCCATATGTTTCAGCTGCTGAAAGAGCTTTCAGAGGAAATGAGGCATTGTCTTCCTTTAAATTGTTTTTGCCTTTCTATATCTCGAGGTAGTTGTGGGCTATGGCTTCTCAGGTTGAGGATGGTCAGGATGGCTTGATTAGAACTTTAACTTGAGCAATGTAATGAGATTCACACGAAGTTGGAGGGACTGTGCTAGATTAAAGAAGACTAAGAAGCCATAAAAACCAAATGCAATGCAAGATCCTTTAAATCTAGATTTTAAAAAAATAGCTAAACAGGCATTATTTGAGTGTCAGGGAAATTGTATATGACCTGTGTATAATGTATTATTAAATTTATTAAATTGCTGCTAATTTTCTTTTTTAAAATATTTTATTTATTTATTTTTAGAGGGGAAGATAAGGAGAAAGAGAGGGAGAGAAACGTTGATTTGCAAGAGATACATTAATTGATTGCCTCTTGCACGCCCCAACTGGGAACTTAGCCGCAACCCAGGCATGTGCCCTGACTTGGAATCGAACCAGCGACATTTTGGTTCACAGGTCCGCACTCAATCCACTGAGCCACACCAGTCAGGGCTGCTATTAATTTTCTTAAGTGAGATAATGATATGATGGTTTTGAAGACAATGTTCTTGTTTTTAGGAGATAGATGTTGTCATGCTAAGATACTTAAGTGTGATGTTTCCAACTTTCGAATGGCTCAAAAATAAGAAATATGTGTATATAAGATAGGTAGATACATAGGGAAAATAGATATAAAATTTAGGTAAAGGGTATATAGTTGGCTACCGTATTAGTCTTTGAACTTTTCTGCATTTTTAAAGTTTGTAAAGAAGAAATTTTATGGTACGAAACCATTGAGAGAAGAGGCAGTTTGGCCTTAAGACATGAAAAACAAAAGAAGAGAAAATTGCTATGTTCAATTATACAAGAGACTGTCATAGAGGAAAGGATGGGACTTAGAACGTCTCCAGAGAGTAGAGGTAGGATCTAGGCATAGGAGAGACCAGAAAGTAGGTTTTGGCTTGAACTAAAGAAAACTATGTAATAAGACTCTTACACGTTGGCTAGAGCCAGCTCTAGTAGCAGAGAAAAGACATAATTTTAAAAGTGAGAATGTGATTGTTATTTAATATGGCCCTTGTATTTTTACTACCTAAGAATAAGGAGCAAATTATGGGAGCTGCTTGAATTTTAACCCAAGAGCAAGGGAAGCATATCCCCACTAAATAAAAGTTTTAAAAAAATCAGTAAAATGTTTTTAAAAATTTCTTAAATGAAGCTTGATCAAAATACTGAAGCAACCTATCTAATCTTTACACATACTAGATAATACAACCAGTGGAGTAAGAGAAGATTCCACATCATGTATAGATATTGCTCTTTTGATTTTTTTTCAACTCTTTAAATAGGCAAGATGGAAGGCTTGGTATTGTAGTTTTATATCGTCAGCTTCTCCCCAGAACTTTCCTCAAGCTACAATTCTTTTTTTTAAATCCTCACCTATGCTCATTGATTTAAGAAACAGAAAGGGAGAGAGAGAAAAAAAACACAGATATAAAAGAGAAACACTGATCAGTTGCCTCCCATGTGTGCCCTGACCAGAGATTGAATCTGCAACCTAGCTATGTGCCCTGACCAGGATGGAACCTACAACCAACCAACTGAGCTCGCCAGCCAGGGCCTCAGGCTATAATTCTTAACCAAAGACTAGATAAACATGATTTTGATTTAATGTATATTTATTTTAATGATTGCTTTCTTTTTAAAAAAGCAACTTTTCTGTACTCCCATTTGTGCTAGTTATGTATATCTTCCATTTTAAGTAAATGTACTGAAGTTTGAAAAATTGAACCAAACAAACAGACATACCAGGGAATATACTGATATGGCAAAACAATGTGCAGGGGCTATTTCAATGTGTGCACTTTAGGTAAACCCTGGGAGAGGTTTTCCTTCTGTCCTGTATGATTGAAGTTTTGGAGGCCGTTCAATTCCAAACCAGATTCATCTCTCAGGAGGGCTCTCTCCTTTGATGATGATGAGCTTTTGAGCTGCTTCAGGTTTGATATGGACAGATGGCATTGCTCCCTCTGGCCTAAAGTTATACAAGTAGTCTGTTCAGATACAAAATTCAGTGGAGTAAATTTGAAGACCTACTTGGCTTTATTAAGTGATTTGTGAATTGGGTGACTAGAAGGGTGCTCTGAGGAGCTGTACAAATGGAAAATTTTTATAGGAAGGAAGTGGGGCATTCGAGCTCTGTGGAAAAGAAAAGAAGGGATCATTTTTTGGATGGGACATCTTTTCTTTGGGGGAAGAGAAGAGGAAGGGTTTTTATTGTATAGATTGCCCCTTCTTTTATGGGGGATGGAAGGGCCTATGTGAGGGAATACCTTACTGGTGCTCGACCAGACAATTCCACACTGGTCGATTAACATTACGTTTTTGGAAGAGTTTGAAACTGCAATTAGATCAGGTTATAAATATAGATTTAGTATCATGGGCTTTTAGCACAAGTGACACCATTTTGGGCCTATGTTTGTTTTTTTTTAATAACTTTTATATTTAGATCTAAAATTTGTTGTAAGTTTTTGTGTGTGGTATGAAAAAGGGGGCTAGGTTATTTTTTTTTCATTTAGATATGCATTTTTCCAGCAGCATTTGTTAAAAAGATAGCTCTTACCTTTATCAAAAATATGTTGACCAAACATGTAGAGTTTGTATCTGAACTCTGTTCTGTTCCATTGATCTAAGCCTATCTTTATTTAATAATACTACATTCTTGTAGTAGTATTACCAAAGTTTTACAGTAAGTCTTAAGTCAGGTAAGGTAAGTTCTCTGACTTTTTCCTTCTTTTTCAAAATGCTTTTGGCTATTCTAAGGCCTTTGCATTTTTCTGTATAAATTTTAGAATCTGCTTATCAATTTCTACAAAAAAACCTGCTGGGATTTTGGTAAGGATTGCATTGAATCAATAGGTTAACTTGAAGGGAGTTGCTGACTTAATGATAGTCAGCCTTTCTAAATCATGAATACAAAAAACATTTCTATGTATTTGTCTTCTGTAATTTCTCTCAATAATTCTTAATAGTTTTCATTGTACAAGTCTTGCATTATTTCATTAAATATATTCCTAAGTATTTTGATGGTATCATGAATGAGATTGTTTCCTTAATTTCATTTTGGATTGTTCATTGTTAGCTTATAGAAATAAAATTGATTTTTGTATATTGATCTTGCATACTCTGAACCTACTAAACTAGATTGTTAATTCTGGTAGATTTTTGTTGCACATTCCTTAGGATCTCCTATATACAAACTCACATCATATGATAATAAAGACAGTTTTACTTCTTTCTTTCCAGTCTATGTTTCTGATTGCATTGGCTAGAATCTCCAGCACAACCTGACTAGGTCTAATGAGAATGAACATCCTTGTTTTGTTTCTGATATTAGTGGGGAAGAATTCAGCATTTCACCACTAAGTATAATGTTAATTGTAGATTTTTCAGAGAAGGTAAACAAATGAAAAAGTTTATTACGAACTTTTATATAAACAGCTACTGAATTGGGCCAAGTGCTTTTTCTGTATCTATTGAGATGGTGAAATTGTTTTTGTTCATCTCACTATTAATATAATGCTTTATATTAATTGATTTTGAGATGTTAAATTAACTTTGTATTTCTAGGATTAACTCCACTTGGTCATGACACGTAATTGATTTTATGTGTTACTGAGACCCATTTACTAATATTTTGTTAAGGATTTTCCCATCTATATTCATGAAGAATATTTGTCAGTAGTTTTCTTCTCTTATTATGTATTTGAATATATATCACTTTTGACTTAGGAACCATATTTTATGTGCCTACCGTAAGGTCACAAATACAACAGTGATTATGTTACATATAATCTACTCTCAACATTTACAGTCCTGTTGGAAAAGTTAGAAATAATAAAAGAAAATAAATGTTTTTTATATACAATTACAATTATGATTATTCTAAAATAAATAAATAAATAACATTCTATGATTTTTTTAAAAAGTAGTGGAACCACATGGAGAGAGGTAGGGGGACATATATAAGGGAGTAGTGAGGAAGACCTCTTTGAAGGGGTTGATTTTTAAGTTGACATGTAAAGGATAAGACAGGGAGAGGAAATGTGAGCGTGTTTCAGACCGAGGTAAAACTAGGCAGAAAGGCTCTAGGCACGAAAAACTTTGATAAATTAGAGAAGCTGAAAGAGGTGTGCTCGGGCCATACCAAGGAAGTGGAAAGACATGAATGACTAAGGGGTGGGCGGGGGCAGGGAATGGGGATGTTGACTGAAAGGGAAAAACCCCTATTTCATATTCTAAAAGGTAGGGAATTTGGCCCTAAGCAAACACTGATTGAAGAAGCCAAAGGGTTACTTGGACAGAAAGATAATTTCTAATCCTGCTTTGTGTCATTTTTGAGGTTCTTAGAGGCTGAGTATGATGCTATACTTACAAACCTTAAGGTCCCCGTGGTTGAATGTGACTTAAGGGGTTTTCAAACATCTTATACACCAGCACCCAAATAAGAGAAGCCTTCCCATTGCAATTTGTTGAAAGTACTTGCAAGAATAATTCAGTGTGGCTTTTATTCTTTGGTGTTTATAAGGGTTTTTCTGGCCTCAAGGACTTACATACTGAAGGCTTTCAGAACAGGCCTTCCTGCTTTGGATGCGAATTATTTTGACCTGAATGCAACTGAGACCCTTTGGGCTCATAAGAAACTTTTACCTCGCCCTGGCTGGTGTAGCTCAATGGATTGAGCACAGGCCTGTGAAGCAAAGGGTTGCTGGTTTGATTCCCAGTCAGGGCACATGCCTGGGTTGCAGGCTAGGTTCTCGGTGGGGGACACGTGAGAAGCAACCACACACTGATGCTTCTCTCCCACTCTTTCCCCTTCCCTTCCCCTCTCTCTAAAAATAAACAAATAAAATATTAAAAAAAAAACCAGAAAACTTTTACCTCTGCCTTAAAGAATTTTAATTAGGGGCCTTTTCCATAATAAGAATTACCATCAGAAATAACTTTATATGACCTCTGTTTAGGGCAGGGCAAACTTCTAGTTACTGAACATCTGCTCTTCTTCTCGTGACTCTGCAATGACCTTCCTCATCTCTGAATCCACAAGGTGCCTTCCCATCTCATCCTTAGCTCACTATAGCATATACCTCATTTCACTTTCTGTCTCTGAACCTCTCGTGTGTGAGGGGGCTCTGACTCACTCACATATGTGCTATTTCCAAACATATGTGTGTAATTAAATTTGGTCACTTTTTCTTGTCAATCTGTCTCATGTCTATTTGATTGTCAGACCAGCTGAAAGAACCTAGAAGGGGAAAGTTTCTTCTTCCCCCACAATACCCATTCATCTGTCAAAACTGAAAGAGAAATATTACTCGAGAATGTTCAAAGGCACATGTCTAAATAAATACAATATAATAAGACAAGTGAAAAATGGCTCAGTCCTACATATCCTAAGCATTTAGGAAACATGAACATTTAAAAACTGATTGCTTTTTTACTTCTCTGTGTAGCATATTTATGGCTTTTTAACAAATTTACTGATTTCCTTGATGAAGAGTTTAGCAAATGCAGAAATTCAATCTTAATTTCTGAATGCTTTGATTGCTTCTAATTGCCTTTTGTTTTTTCATGTGTTTCAGTTTAATACCACAGAAAGCTTTTGAATCATTGGCTTTGGAAACATAAGCCCATCACTTAATCACATAATGAGTGAATCACTGGCATTCAGGCGAGCCAGAAAACCTGACCTGGAAGTATCTTTTTAAGGCTCAAAACTGGAAGGTTCATCTGTATTTGGCAGCCCAAATCATTTCTCATCTTAGTGGGAATTCTCAGGATGCCCTTACCGCTATAAATTTCCACCTTCGCATAATAATTCATTGCCTTATTCACAGCTGAACATTCTGGAAAATGGAAGAGCTTTTAGTTATATTTCTTTTCTGAAGCAATAAGGGACTCTTAAATGCTTTGTATTGCCAACCTTCCCTCTTCCCCCACCCAACAGGGGAATGGTATAATGCTGGGTAGCCTTAAAATGACATGTACTCTGGTTAGCTATTAGCTTAAGAACACCAACTTCCCAATTAGGCCTGGATTCAAAGCCAGACTCCTCCCTTCTAGTTGTATGCCTGAGGGGAAGTTATTTACTCTCACTGAGCCTTACTTTCTCCTTCTACAGAATGGAGGAAAGAATCTCTATCACAAATGCTTGTTCTAAGAATCAAACAAGATCACTTATACAGAGCACATAGCCTGGGTTTTGGCACACAGTAAGCGCTCATGAAATGGTAGCTATTATTGTTGTTGCTTTTGTCTGTTCTGAATTCTGTTTGCTAATTGTTCTGTACTCCCAACAATCAATGTATCTTATCAATGGATGGGAGTTTTAAAATTTTGTCTCAATCCACTTAATTTACAGGTAAAGAAACGACTATCTGTAAAACATCTAAGAGGTCATACGTTTGTCAAGGTCTTATGGAATGACTGGCGCAGAATGACAGAGGTAAGGTCTCTTGATTTTCACACCAGAGTTCATTCCGCTTAAAATGTTCAAGTACTTTCTTTGGCTGTTCTTCAAAACATGCATAATCATTCTTCCTGCTTTTATATTTTTCTGGTCATTTACAGTTTTAGTTCTAGCTTGCTAGCATGTGAAGTTTAGGCCAAAATAATTGGAAGGTGAAAAGCCTAATCAGAAGAAAAAATAGTACAAAATAATTAGAAGAAACTCATATGCAAGGAAATACTGTAGAATAATGACTTTATTACGAATGACTATAAACCATTTTCTTTCTGATTTTCTAAAGGACTTTTTTTTTTCAGGAAAAATGATGGTTGATGGATATTCTAATACATACTCTTAAATATTTTTGAGGGTTTTTTTCTCTACATGTTTGAGGTAAACAAGAATGAAGATTTTGGAGAGGGGAGGGAGGAGAGAGAGACCTAGTGCTGCTTTCCCTGTGACAGAAGAGAGTTTCCCGGGACGCAGACAATGGGTGCCTCTTCGTTGGGTCATGGGCACTGACAAAGGACTTCACTTACAGCCCAAAGCAGAAGAGGGAATTAAGTCAGTGATTCTTGCTGATAGCTAAACTATTAAACTGGGAGCTGAGGAGAGGCATTCCTCCCTCGGGCTACTTCAGCATCACCTCAGTTTGTTTTTCTGGGCCTCTAGCCCTCTTGCCTGCAGTGTCACCAGACCGCCCTTGACCTGGAAGGGCATAGCCCAGAAAGCCTACTGGATACATCAGAACAGTAATAGTACCACTGTGGTTACTTGGATCAAATTAAGTAAGATTCCTTTTATTCTTGTTTGGATAAGCAAAATGTGCTTATGACAATTAAGAGTCAGAAACCAAGTCCTCTTTGCCCATAGCACATGGTATCTTGTGTTTTTTATTATTTCTTAAAAAAATTTAATCCTCACTTGAGGATGTATTAATTGATTTGAGAGAGAGAAAGAGAAACATAGGTGTGCAACAGAAACATGGATCAGCTTCCTCCCATATGCACCTGACAGGGGATTGGACCTGCAACCGAGCTGTGTGCCCTGACCAGTGATTGAACCCACCACCTTCCGGTGTACAGGGCAGTGCTCCAACCAGCTGAGCCACTTCTCCAGGGCCGTGGTGTCTTGCTTTTTTACTTCACTATATGGACTGGAATTCTTTTATGTAGTGGTTATAAATCACCTCGTTTTTTTCAGTCATCACATCGTACTGTACAATATAAATGTACCAAGTTTCACTTAATCATTCTTTAGTTGAGGGAATTGCTGCCCTTTTCTAATTTTTCTGTATTATAAATAAAGCAAAAATGACTTCATTTTTATTTATTTTATGAACATGTGTGAATATTTCAGAAGAACAGTTTCTTAGAAGTGGAGTTTAGAACTCCAAGGATATGCTTATTTCAAATTTTGATAGGTATCTCTAAGTTTTCATCAAAAAGTTATACCAATTTACAGTCTTACAATGAGTGATTTGAAATCACCCATTTCCAACTGATAATAGTTGTGTCAATCTATTAAATTTTTAACAATTTGATTGGTTACAAAATATACCTCAATTGTTTGTATTTCCTTTATTATTTTTAAGATTAAAATTTTAAAAATTGTCAGTCATTCTCTTTCTGTGTATGAATTATCTCTTCCTTTCTTTTACCCAGTTTTACATTTTATATCATTCTAGTAATTTTAGGAGCTTTGAATAGATTTTATGTGTTAAACTTTGTTTCATATATTTGTAAAGGCTTTCACTAGAATCTTTTATTTTGGTGTTTTTTGTCAGACAGATCTTTAAGTTGTTTTGAAGACCTTTTATTAATGTCTCGTCACATTTGTCTTTCTTAGAAAGACCTTTTAGCCACCCCCAAATGCTAAAAACTAATATATTATATTTTACTCTTTCCGATAGGATTTTTTAAAAAATAGTGTTTAGAATTTAATCCATTTGAATTTTTTATGTGTTCTATGTTACTGGCATCTGATTTTTTTCCAGAATTTTCAACCCTCTCAATATAATTTTTGAACAGTTTATTCTTTTTACTCTGACTCAAATGCTCTCTTTTTATATTCTAAATGTGCCTTTGTTTCTGACCTGTTTTTTCAGTTTCATTTACCTTTGTCTTTATTCTGAAGCAATACAACATTGTTTAATGTAAACCTAATGTAGTTGATAACTGAAATGTCAGGTCTTCCCTTATTGTTCTTTTCTTATTTTTTAATTTTATTGTTTGTTCTTGTGTATTTTCTCTCCCATAAAAATTTTAAAATTAGCTTACCAAGTTCAATAAGTCTCCTGTTAAGATTTTATTACAATTGCACTGAATTTATAGGTTAATTTGGGAAGTTGACATCTTTAGAATATCAAGTTTTTTATCCAGAAACACGTGTAAACTTCCATTCATTCAGGTCTTTTTTTCCTATAGTCAATAAAATTTGATAGTTTTCCTCATGTGGACCTTGTATTGCTCTTGTTTGTTTATTAAAATCTTAGGGGACTTTTTAAAAAGCTTATACTGCCATTGGGAATGAGATCTTTAGATTTGTGTTTCTCTACAGAGAAAGGATATATGAGAAGGGGGAAAAACAGGAGTCGAAAGAGTAGGAGAGAAAAGAAAAAGAAAGAAAAAGAGATAAGATGAGATGATGCGGAAAGAAGACAGAGAGGGGAAATGTTAATTTTTATTGAATACAACATGTCCTCAATTAATGCCTTTTTATTATAATGTTTATGATAAAAGAAAATCGGTTCCCTGTCAGGGCCATTATATTATGGAATTTGCATGTTCTCCTCAGGTCTGCATGGGTTTTCTCCAGATACTCCAGTTTCTTCCTACATCCCAAAGATGTGTGCACGACATTCATTGACATATCTAAATTGTCTCAGTCTGAGGAAGTGCCGGTGTGGGTGTGATGGAGGGACATCCTGTCTAGGGTGGGATTCCACCTGGTGTCCTGAGCTGCCAAAAGAGGCGCTGGCTGCTCAAGACCAGGAACTGGAGTAAGTAGATTGTAAAATTTTTATCTTCCTTGTTTTTATTAATCTTTCTTGAATGTCACCATAGCTCACATTTAATTCAGTGTTTAATATTAGAAATGTTTTGGGTCTTTATTTTGAAGTTTGGTGATATATTTGTGATCTGATTTATGCTATAGGAACTAACTCTTAGCCTATGGTAAAACTGGTTTCTTTTACCAATTTTAATGCCAGTTTCTTTTTTTTTAAAGATTTTATTTATTTATCTTTAGAGGGGAAGGGTTAGGGAGAGAAATATCAATGTGTGGTTGCCTCTTGTGTGTCCCCTTCTGGGAACTGGCCTGCAACCCAGGCATGTGCCCTGACTGGGAATCGAACTTCAATCCTTTGGTTTACAGGCCCGCGCTCAATCCACTGAGCTACCCCAGCCAGGGCCAGTTTCTTTTTTAATAATATATTTTATTGATTGTGCTATTACAGTTGTCCCATTTTCCCCCGTTCACTCCTCTCCACCCTGCACACCCCCTCCCACCCAAATTCCCCCTCTTTAGTTCATGTCCATGTGTCATAAGTTCTTTAGCTTCTACATTTCCCACACTACTCTTGCCCTCCCCCTGACTATTTTCTCCCCACCGTCTATGCTACTTATTCTCTGTACCTTCTCCCCCTCTCTCCTCCTCCCACTCCCCTGTTGCTAACCCTCCATGTGATCTCCATGTCTGTGGCTCCACTCCTGATCTAGCTGTCCGCTTAGTTTGCTTTAGGTGTGGTTGTTAATAACTGTGAGTTTGCTGTCCTTTCACTGTTCATATTTTTTATCTTCCTTTTCTTAGATAAGTCCCTTTAACATTTCATATAATAAGGGCTTGGTGATGATGAACTCCTTGAACTTGACCTGATCTGAGAAGCACTTTATCTGCCCTTCCATTCTAAATGAAAGCTTGGCTGGATAGAGCAATCTTGGATGTAGGTCTTGCCTTTCATGACTTGGAATACGTCTTTCCAGCCCCTTCTTGCCTGCAAGGTCTCTTTTGAGAAATCAGCTGACAGTCTGATGGGAAGTCCTTTGGAGGTAACTGTCCCCTTATCTCTTGCTGCTTCTAGAATTCTCTCCTTCATTTTAATCTTGGCTAATGTAATTATGAGTGCCTTGGTGTGTTCCTCCTTGGAACACCTTCCACTTTCTTTGGGACTCTCTGAGCTTCCTAGACTTCCTGGAAGTCTATTTCCTTTGCCAGATTGGGGAATTTCTCCTTTATTATTCATTCAAATAAGTTTTCCACTTGTTGCTCTTCCTCTTCCCCTTCTGGTACCCCTATAATTCAGATGTCGTAATGTTTAAAGATGTCCTGGAGGTTCCTAAGCCTCTCCTCATTTTTTTGAATTCTTGTTTCTTCCTTCTTTTCTGTTTGGTTGTTTCTTTCTTCTTTTTGGTCCACTCTATTGATTTGGGTCCCAGTTTTCTTCCCATCACTATTGGTTCCCTGTGCATTTTCCTTCATTTCACTTAGCATCACCTTCATTTGTTCATCTAATTTGTGGCCAAAATCAACCAATTCTGTGAGCATCCTGATCACCAGTGTTTTGAACTGTGCATCTGATAGGTTGGCTATCTCTTGGTTATTTAAAAGTATTGGCTCTGGGGCTTTGATTTATTCTTCTGTTTGGGCCATACGTTTTTGGTCAGGTGGCACCTGTTATGTATGAGGGGCGGAGCCCAAGGGCAGGGCAACACAGTTGCTGGGTTGTGATGCTGTCTGTGGGGGTCAGAGAGGGAACAATGGCGCTTTCCCTGCTTGTATTTCAGTCCCCTCCGCCACTTCCCACAAGCAAATTGGGCCTTTCTGGTGCTGGTTCCCAGGTGAATGGGCTTGTGTGTGTTGTAGGACCCTGTGGGTCTCTCCAACAAACTCTCTTGGGAGGCAGGGTGTCTCTTCCAGCACCTCCACCCTGATAAGTGTTTTCAATTGATGCTTTCAGGCCTTATTTCCCATCACTGGGGCCCTGGGTTGCGCCATGTGTCTCACTGCCCGTTTTTGCCTTGTTTATCTGCACTAGAATGTGTGACTGCGGTCAGCCAACCGCTTTGCATGTCTCACTGGGTCTGCTCATTTCCTCCCCATGCCCGAGGTCTGCCAGCTGCTGCCTGTGAGCCCAGATTGCCAACCACTGCTTTTTCCTGCCATGACCCCTGGCCACCAACTCCACCCCTGTTACAGGTCTGGATGAATGGTTGTCGAACTTCCATACAGTTCAATTTTCTGTCTGTTCTGGTTGTGTTTTTGTTTCTGAATCTTTGTTGTCCTTAATTTTGGCTGTGCGAGGAGGCGCAGTGTTTCCACCTATGCCTCCATCTTGGCCGTGCAGTCTCCTTAATGTCAGTTTCTTAAAATCTTGGTTTCCAGAGATCCAAGATGGTGAGGGAGTAAATGGAAGCTACACTAAGCTCCTCCCAGGACAAATCTGGAATTACAACTAAATTGTAGATAAATCATCAAGAATGAACAACTGAACCCTAGCTGGAGAGATTTATAACCATGGGCAGATGGATGAAACTACTTCACCACAATGTGACTGGTAGGGAATATGGAGAAGGTACAAGAGGGCAAGCTGTGCTCCCACAGGCAGCAGCTGAAGTTCTGAAGGGATATTTCAGTAGCCGGGGTGTTCCCCTGAGAAATGTGGGTCTAAACCTTAAGCTGGGCTCCCCAGCTGATAGCACTAAAGCCAGAAAGGAACCCAGATAACATCCACCTATAAAAAGCAGTAGTGTTTCTGTTTGCCACAGAGAAACACCTAGAGATGCAGAGAGCCTCATAAAGGGCCAGTGTGCAAATTTTCATTTGCAGCCATTTATCCTGGGCTCCAGCAGAGGGACGATGCAGTGAACTAGAGACACTTGAGGAGCGCCTGGGGCTGGTGGCTCTGGGGAGAGAACTGAAGGAGCAGCTACCAGGATCCCTGTGCTGAGTCATTCCCCATACTGCAGGAACCATGTTTCTCAGGTAGAGCAGTCCCCTTAAAGTTAGCATCAGCTTGAGGTGAAGCAGTAGCTCTGCCCACAGAAATTACTCAGCCTCATGTTGTGGTGCTTAAGTCAACTGCTGATTACAGCTTGAATAGAGTAACAGTGGATCACTTTGACAATTGATTAGTTTAATGTCTAAGGTGGAAAATATAAAGAAGCTGCCAAAATGGGAAGACAAAGAAAGAGATCCTAAGCGAAAGAATAGGAAAATTCTCCAAGTGAAAGAACAGGAAAATTCTCTAGATGAAATGGAGGCAAGCAATTTATCAGATAGAGAATTTAAAGTAATGATTATAAGGATATTCAACAACATGAAAAAAGACATGGAAATCATAGAAAAGGACCAGTCAGAAATAAAGAATGCAATATCTGAGACAAGTAATACAATGGAAAGAATAAACAATAGGTTAGATGAAGCAGAGGATAGAATCAGTATTTTGGAAGACAAAGTAGAAAACACCCACCCAGAGCAGCAAAAAGAAAAAAGAATTGTAAAAAATGAGGAGAGCTTGAGAAGCATTTTGGACAACATAAAGCATAAAAACATCTACATCATAGGAATACTAGAAGGAGAAGAGAGAGAGCAAGGGATCAAGAACCTAATTGAAGAAATAATGACTAAAAACTTCCCTAATCTGGTGAAGGAAAAAGTCACACAAGCCCAGGAAGTTCAGAGAGTTCCATACAAGTTGGACCCAAAGAGGCCTACACTGAGACACATCATAATTAAAATGAAAAAGCTTAAAGGCAAGGAGAGAATCCTAAAAGCCACAAGATAAAAGCAGGTAGTTACTGCAAGGGAGCACCAATTAGACTGGCATCTGGTTATTCAACAGAAACATTTTAGTCCAGAAGGGAGTGGTGTGAAATATTCAAGGAGGTGAAAAGCAAGGACCTATAACCAAGACTACTTTACCCAGAAAGGGTATCATTTAAAATTGAAGGAGAAGTAAGGAGCTTCCCAGACAAGAAAAAGCTGAAGGACTTTGTTAACACCAAAACAGTATTGTAACAAATGTTAAATGGCTGGCTTTAAGAAGAAGAAGAAAAAGAGAAAGGAAAAAAAGAGGAAAAGAATCTAACAATGAAACGGCACTACATATATATCTATCAATAATCACCTGACATGTAAATGGCTTAAATGCTCCCACCAAGAGACATAGGGTAGGTTAATGGATAAGAAAGTAAGACCCATATATATGCTGCCTCTAAGAGACCCATCTCTGATCAAAAGATACACACAGACTAAAAGTAAAGGGTTGGAAAAAAGATGTTTCATGCAAATGGAAAAGAAAAGAAAAGCTATAGTAGCAGGACTTATATCCAACAAAATAGACTTACAACGAAGGCTATAGTAAAAGACAAAGAACACTACATAATGATAAAGGGAACAATCCAACAAGAGGACATAACCCTAATAAACATTCATGCACCCATCATAGGAGCACCTAAATATGTAAAGCAAATCTTGATGGACATAAAGGGAGAGATCAACAGAAACACAGGCACAGTTGGGGACTGTAACACGCCATTGACTTCAATGGATAGATCTTCTAGGCAAAAAACTAACAAGGAGACAGCCGCCTTAAATGGCATACTAGATGAAATGTATTTAATTGATATCTTCAGAGCATTTCACCCCAAAGCAGGTGAATATACATACAAAGCAGGAGAATAAACTTAACCAAAGATGTAAAAGACCTGTACTCAGAAAATTATAAGACACATAAGAAAGAAATTGAAGAAGATGCAAATGAGTGGAAGCACATATCATGTTCATGGATAGGATGAATAATGACATTAAAATGCCCATATTACCCAAAACAATCTATAGATTCAACACAATTTCTACCAAGACTCCAATGATTTATTTCACAGAACTGGAATACATATTACAAAAATTTAGATGGAACTACAGAAGGCCTTGCATAGCAACAGTGATCCTGAGAAAGAAGAACAAAGTTGGAGGAATCATGCTACCTAATAACAAACTGGACTACAAAGTCCATATTAATCAAAACAGCTTCATACTGGCATAAAAACAGGCACATAGATCAATGGAGCAGAATAGAGAGCCCAGAAATAAACGCACATCTTTATAGTCAATTAATATTTGGCAGAGGAAGCAAGCATCTCCGATGGGCTAAAGAAGGTTTATTCAATGAATGGTGTTGGGAAAATTGGACAGCTACGTGCAGAAAAATGAAACTAGATCATCTTTTACATTATACACAAGAATAAATTCAAATTGGATCAAAGACTTGAATGTTAGGCCCCAAACTATAAAAATCCTTGAAGAACACATAGGCAGCAAAATCTTGGACATTGCTTAAAGAAATTTTTTACTGTATATATCTCTCCAGGCAAGGGAAACAAGAAAACAAAACCAAATGGGACTTCATCAAACTACGAAGTTTTTGTATAGTAAAGGAAAACATCAACAAAATAAAAAGACAACCCACAAAATGGGAGAACATATTCGCCAATACTTCTGATAAGGGGTTAATATCTAAAATTTCTAAAAAAACTTACAAAACTCAACACCAAAAAAACAAACAACCTAATTAAAAAATGGTCAAAGGACCTGAATAGACACTTCTCCAATGAGAACATACAGATGGCCAATAGACATATGAAAATGTGCTCAATGTCACTAATCATCAGAGAAATGCAAACTAAAACCACAATGAGATACCATCTCACAACTGTCAGAATGGCTATCATCAATAAATCAACAAACTACAAGCGTTGACAAGTATATCGAGAAAGGGGAACCCTTCTGCACTGTTGGTGGGAATACAGACTGGTGCAGCCACTGTGGAAAACAGTATGGAGATACTTCGAAAAATTAAAAATGGATCTGCCTTTTGAGCTGGTGATCCCACTTCTGGAATATATCCAAAGGAACCCAAAACACAAATTCAAAAGAATGTAAGCACCCCTATGCGCACTGAGCATTATTTACAATTGCCAAGACATGGAAGCAGCCTAAGTGCCCACCAATAGATAAGTGGATAAAACAACTATGGGACATTTACACAATGGAATTCTACTTGGCTGTAAAAAAGAAGAAACTGTTACCCTTTGCAACAATATGAATGGACCTGGAGAACATTATGCTACATGAAATAAGCTAGTCAAAGAAAGACAAATACCATATGATTTCACTTATATGTGAACAAACTGAACTAATAAGCAAAACAAAGACTCATAGATGGAGAGCAGATGACAGCTAGTGGGGGCAGGGTGGTGGTGGTTAGGGGTTGAAGGGATTGAGCAAAATGGAAAAAGCACTCAGGACATGGACAATAGTGTGATTTCTGGGGGAAGGAGGGTATAAGGGGACTAAATGGTAATGGAAAAAATACAATACAAATTTAAAAAAATCAGTTCCCAATAACCTGTCCACAAGATTAAATGAGGACTTCTTTTAATGTTGAGTGCCCAGTGGTAGAGGCATTGACAAGCACCGCCTTCCGGGCTCTTTCTGACAGGCGGCTCATTTGAGAAACCCGAAGACTGGAAAGGTCAGCAAGGGAGCATGGACCAGGAAATGGAAAGAGAACAGGTTGGAGTGGGATCTGGGAACCCATCCCAGATTCCACTCTCACCAGCTGTGTGATTTTGCTCCAGTCACCTAATTACATTCCTCATTTGTAAAACTTGCATAATATCTGCTCAGGTGCTTGTGAGGATTACTTAGGATAACATATCTAAAGTGTCTGCTGCATTAGATGCCACTCTCCAGGGGAGCCAGTTCCCAGCTGTGAACCCACCTCTTCCCACTGTTCGCCCCAGCCCCTCCTCTCTGCCATGGCAATCCCAGGGTCTGCTCCCACAGCACAGAGCCTTCATGTGAACGTGCAATGAGATGTTTATTTTGTGAGTGTCTGACACCCAGGAGCACATACCTAACATTCTTTAGAAATACTGTAGGAGAAACAGTTGTTAAGAGCTGTGATCTGAGTCTGAAAAAAAATCACATAAGCCTGAAAAAAAGACTCACTCATTTTTACAAAAAGAGGCATTGTTGAAATGTGAATCCTTATTCAAGCCCCAATCCCCAGTGAGAAACACCCTCTATTTCTACTGGAACAATAGTTCCTTGTCCTGTGACAATGCTGGCTGCATAGCCCTGGAAAGCATCAAATCCCCATGGCAATGGCAAGGGTTTCTTTGGGGACACTGGAAACAGTGTCTGGAGGAACTGTACCACCTGACCCAAGGCCTTGGCCATTGAAAGGAGGGTCCGTTTCTCAGGCAGAGCAACAGGAAAATAGAACTGGCCTTAACGTCCTGGTGACCTTCATCCTGGTGACATCTTGTATTTGCTGCAGGGCTCTGACCCTCCCTCCAGAGAAGCTGTGTGTATGAAGCTGAGAGAGATAAAAGTGAGACCTGCTAAAATGCCCCAAATGGCTGTTTTCTTCTAGGAAGCATGTACACTTGTTCCCAAAAGGTTCCTCTTACCCATCAAGAAAGTGTGTGAACTGGCCTGCATTTCAGTCTCCCCACTCTGCAGCTGGGAGCTTGGAGGAAATTAGCTCCCCTCTCTCTGAGCCTCATTTTTTTCCTTTGAAAAATGAAGTTAATAACAAGGACCTCAGCTGATTACTGTGAGGATTAAATCACACAAATATAAAAGTATGCTCAATAAAAATCAGAATTATTATTTTATCATATAGAGAATCACATTCAGAGCCTCTGAATGTCTACAGTGATTCTTTGATTCACTTTTCAAGGGGAAATTTGATTTCTGCAATAGCCAAATATCGAATGATTCTGGGACTAGTGAATAATGTGTGTGATAAAGCTGAGAAACTGTATTTTTTACTTTTTTAAAGCAGCAGTCTCTCTTAAATACTGAGACTGGTTTCCATATGTGACCTGTAAATTGACCTTGACCCGTTGGATGTATATTCAAATTGTATCCAGAAGCCAACTGCTTCTCACCACCTCCTGTGCTATCACCTGTTCCAATTGAAGCCATCATTATCTTTCTCCAGGATTATTGCAAATAGTCCCCTCACTGGTTTCCTTTTCTCAAAAAAAATTATTTTCAGCAATGGAAATATTTTGGAATAAATGTATCATTCCCCCAGAGGAATGCTTTGACCGTCATTCACTTATTCAATGAATATTTATGCAGACCCAACATATGCTAGCATAGCATTGTTCTGCGCTCTGGTGGTACAGCAATAGACACTACAGGTACAGATCCCTGCCTCGTAGAGCATGTGTCCTGAGAGGCACAATGACCATTAAAGAAATAAACAAGCTATAGCCTATGCCAGATGGTGATGGGCACAATGGGGAAAAATAATGTCAAGTGAAGGGGAGAAAGGAACACAGGGAGTGGGGGTTGTTATTTTAAAGAGGGTAGCTGGGGAAAGCACCTCTGACGAGTTAACATTTGAACAGAGACCAAAAGGAGAGGAGGAAGGGAAGCTTGTGGTAGGAAGGAAGGAGAGGGAAGGATATTCCAGGAAGAGGAAGGAGCAGGTACAAAGGGCCTGAGGCAGAGCAAAGAGGCCAGAATGGCCCAGGCACAGTGGGTGAAGAAAGACCAGTGGAGTGGTTATAGACGTGCTGGGAATGGGAAAGGGTTATGGTGAGCTCTGTGGGCCATCATGAGAATTCAGACTCCTACCCTAATGAGTTGCAAAGCTACTGGAGAATTTTGAAGAGAGAGGTGACTGTGATCTGATTTACATTTTTAAAGGATCATTCTGGCTAAAGAGTTCTGTGGAGCAGTGGATCTCACACTTGGGTATGCACCACAATCACCTTGGAGGGCTTGTTGTTGGGCCCGTCCCCAGATTTTCTGATTAGGTAGGTCTGGTGTGATACAGAAGAATTTGCATTTCCAGTAAGTCCCTAGGTCATGCTGATGCTGCTGGTCTAGGACCATATTGTGAAAACCACTGCTGTAGAGAATAGTTTGTAGAAGGGGCAATAGTCGAAAAAGGAAAATCAATCAGGGAGCTATTTGCAATAATCCAGGAAAAATGTGATAATGGCTTCAGCCAGCAGAGGAGGTGGTGAGAAGTGTTTGAATTCTGTACTCAGTTTGAATATGGATCCAATGGGATTTGCTGGATGATTAATGTGGGGTATTAAGAAAGCAGGATTTTAGATTAAGCAGCTAGATGATGGAATTGCCATTTACTGAGATGACGAAGACTGTTGGGCGGGAATTATAAGGAAGCTAGGGAGTTTACTTTGGGGAATGTTAAATTTGATATGACTGTTAGATAGCCAAATGGAGATGTCAGTTAGGCCTTTCTTTTAGAAGAGTCTAGATTTCAGGAGAGAGTTGTGGGCTGGAGATAGATAGCAGAAGACATCAGCATGTAGATGGCTTTGTAATGACTTGCTGAAATAATCACTAGAGAGAATGAAGGTAGAGAAAACGTTCAAGAACCAGATCTGTGGAAGTCGATTCAATGGTTAGAAACAGGGCAATGAGAGGGACCAGAAATGAGACTGAGAAATGACCAGGAAGGTGAAAGGAAAACCTGGAGAATGTGGTAGCTTGGATGTCAAGGGAAACACAATTTCAACAAGTTCAGGTGCATTTACTACAAAGTCACCTTGTTGTGACAGTTATACCAGGTATCCACTGTGAAGCAGGAAATACAGGCTGCCATAGAATATGCCCAATTTTAAAGTGGGTTCCTGAGATAAATGATTTCCACAAGAAAAGATGATCACTGTAATTGAAATTTATTATTTTTATATATACTTTTTAGCTGACTTTATTTTTTGCAACCAAAAAGCACAGCATTGAAATAATTTAATCATTGGCATCGACTAAAATCTTTTTTATCTTCAAGTGTTCTGTTTAGCTAACTCTTGTCATTAAAGTAAATTGTCCAATTTTTAGAGATGGAGCTATAAATCTAAGTACAACACTTGTTTGTGTGGGCAAATGTGATAAATGTTCCAGGAGGTACAGAGTGTTGTTGGGTTTTGTTTCTTGGTGGGTTTTTTTTTGCCCCCTTCTTTTTATTTTCTGATATTGGGTCTTGGAACTCTGGTTTTTCAAGGGTGAAAAAAACAAATTGTGAAAACCAAGGCTTCAAGCTCTAAGCAATTGAGTCTTTACCCTTTCCCTTTTTCCAAGGCCAGCAGGTTGAGAATAGCCATGTGATTATAATGCTGGGAGGACTAGGGAAGATGAGATGTGAGACCAGGGCAGGATTTGGGTTGGTGACAGAGGACAGGGAGAACATCATCTGGATTTCTTTCAGGTACCCAAATCTTTGGAGGGCAGTCTACCATTGGAGCTGAGAGATGGGTTCTGCAGTTGGCCAGCTTGGGTTTGACTAACTAAGCAGAGGACATGAAGAACACATGGCCCAGAGCCTTATGCTGCTCACCCTGGTGAGATCCAACTATGGGCAGATCAGCTCCCTGAAGTTATTGCAGGAAGCTGTCGCTTGCTTCTCTGTGAGAATTACAGTTGCTGGCAATTCAGAGTGTACTGAGCAGAGTCTTTTGTTGCATCTTTTATCAAAGTATATCTGATGGCAGCTCAGCCTTACTCAGTAACCTCATTATAGAGAATTCATTTCACAGAATTTCACATTGCTTTCTTGCGTGTGTGTGTATGTGTGAGTTAGAACTTCTGGGAACTCATCCTCAAAGCCCAAATGGATGTAAAAAAGCACACCACAGACTCTATAGTGCTTCTCATTGTAAGGAAAAATATTGCTTGTAACTCAGCATTATATTCTCTAAGTAAATTGGGTAAAGAAGACAATGCCCAGCTCTGTGAGTGATTCAACTGGCGGGAACCTGACTTGACTCCAGAAGAGGTGATTGATACACCCAACACATCGCTATAGGTTACTTCTTCAAGGAGGGCTATAAGTGCTGGTGCTAAGCACTCCTCCCCGCAGAAGCTGCTGAAACAGATGGCGTGGAGCTACATTCTGCTTCTCTATAAGGAGAAAACAAGTGTTTATTATTCAGGTGTACTTCTCAAATGGGTTATTAAAATACTTAGAACCAGGTATATAACCTCACCATGTCTCATTCATTCAACATATAGATATTTCAGGCATTGTCCTATGTGTTTGGGATATATTAGTCAATAAAACAGACAAAAATCCTTCCTTACTTGGAGTTTACATTTGTAAGGTGGGGAAAAAATAACTAAAAACATAGTAGATAGTAAAATTATGTAAAATGTTGGAAAGCCATAAAATGATATAGAAAAAAGTCAAGCATAATAAGAGGTTTGAGCATGAAGAGAGAGACAAATTGTCATTTTTGATAGAGGAGATAAGGTAAGTCACCTTTGAGAGAGTGACATTTGACCACAGAGTTGCAAGAGCTGAAGTGGTTAGCTAAGTGGATTTCTGGGGGAACAATGTTTCAGGCAAATGGAAGAGCCAAGGCCAATGTCTTAGAGCAGAAACAATCCAGGAATGTATAAGGAATACCATGGAGACCATTGTGGCTGGAGTGGAATGAATGAGGGATAAGACCCTGTTTGTAGAGGGTCTCACTGGCCCTTTTAAGCACTTTGGCATTTAGTCAAAGTGCAATGGGAATCCCTGGGAAGAGTTTTAACAGAGGAATAATACAATCTGCGTTACATTTTAGGAAGATCACTCTGGTCTCTGTGTCAGGAATAGCCTCTTTTTTTAAAAAATAACTTTTATTTTTATTGATGAGAGAGAGAATGGGAGAGAATTTGTTGTTTTACTTACTCATGCATTGCTTGGTTGCTTCTTGTATGTGCCCTGACGAGGGATCAAACTGACAACATTGGTGTATTGGATGATGCTCTAATCAACTGAGCTACCCAGCCAGGGCAGGAATAGCCTCTTGAAAGGCAAGTTTGAGAACCAGATGACCAAGTGGGAAGCTGTAGTGATAATCCAGTCAAGAGATGAGGACAACTCAAACCGGGGTGGCAGCTATGGGGGGTGGAGGAAAATGGTGTGTGTGAAAGGGATCGACAATGATACCAAGGTGTTTGGTATGAGCAATTGGAAGGATGGAATTTCCATCTACTGAAATGGAAAGATCTCTGGTGGACTGTTTGTAAGAGAAGATGAGAAATTCATTTTTAGACATATGTTTGAGATGCCTGTGAAGCATCAAATGGACATGTCAAGCAGGCAGCAGCATATATGAGGCAGCAGCATGTATGAGTTCAAAAGAGAGTTCGGTCAGTAGATAAATGTGTGGGAATCATTGTCGTATTAATAAAGGAGTTTATTAAGAAAGTTTTTACAGGAAAAGAAGAAAAGCAAGGACTGATCCCTGGGGTGCTCCAAAATTAATAGGTCTTGGTAAAGAAGAGGGACTAAAATGAAGGTTGAGAAGAAATAAACAGTGGGATAGGCAAATGAAAAAGTACAGTGTCCTGGAAGCCAAGTGAAGAAAATATACTGAGGAAGAGGGACTGATCAATCATGCCACTGGATTTACAGGTGAACTTTCACTCTGTAAAATGCAGGTAATAATAGCACCTGCCTCAGAGGCTTAAATAAGATAATTTATGTGAATGACTGATGTCACTATGTCTGATGTCAGTAAGAGTTCAAAAATACTACCTGTAATTTTTATTTCTAACATTTCTGAAAAATTACTTACAGTAGTTACCCCTTGTCCATGGTTTCCCTTTCCATAGTTTCAGTTACCTGGGGTCAATTGTGGTTTGAAAATATGAAATGGAAAATTACAGCAATGAACAATTCATAAGTTCAAAATTTTGTGCCATTCTAAATAGTGTGATGAAATATGCTGTCTCACTCCATCTCTCCCAGAACATGAATCATCTTGTTGTTCAGTGTATCTACTCTGTATCCATGACCTGGCCATTAGTCACTTAGTAGCTATCTCGGTTATCTGATAAGTTATCAGGGAGAGAAAGAGAGAGAAAGAGAAACCACATTCACACAGCTTTTTCTTTCTTCTCTTCCTACACCTCCTTCTTCTTCACTAGTATCACTTAGGAACCTTGAGCTACAAAAGTACTTTTCATATCTGGTGGGTAACATTCCATGGTGGGGGAGTGGAATCTAGTGTTGACACCCTGACCATTCTCCTCTAGGTTTATCTCAGAATACACAAGGTGCTTGTCTATAGGCTGTGCCTTTGGTTGTATCTGGAATGAGTGGCAAACACCCCATTTTTTTCTCCTCTCTCTTGTGTTTCTTAATCAAGGTTTTGGAAAAAGCATTATGGGATATGCAAGATGATGAATCTTTATGGTTAGCCTATACACAAGAACCCAACAGAGCCTTCAGAAAACTGGGAACTGAAGACAGTTACACGGGAGTAGAAACAGATGCTGTGAGTACTCCACCCATATTCTCTTGCCTTTACCACTTCCTCATAGGCTGCCTGATTTCAACTGCAGCATCTACATTTCTTTGCCTGAGGTTTTCCAAAGTAGCTGTACAACTGCATTTCCAGCAACAATATCCGAGATTCCAGTTGCCCGTCAACCCTGTCATCACTTGGAACTGTCAGGTTTTATTTTTAAAAGCCACACTCATAGGTGTAGTGTTACCTCATCACGGTTTTAATTTTCACTTTCCTAATGACTAATGATGTTGGGCATCTTTCATGTGCTTATTGGATATTAATGTATGTTTTCTGGTAAAATGTCTGTTGAAATTGTTTAAAAACTCAGTTGTTATTCTCTTATTGTTGCATTTTGATAGTTCTTCATATATTCTGGAGACAATTTTTTTTGTCAGATAAGTAATTTGCAGATATTTTATCCCAAGACTAGTCTGTGACTTGTCTTGCTTTTAGTAGTGTCTTTCACAGAACAAAAGTTTTGTATTTTGATGAATCTAGTTTGTCAAATGTTTTTTTTCTTTTGTGGCTTGTGCCTTTTAGGTGTCATATATAAGAACTAAATCATCTACATCACAAACTAGAATCAATACCTAAATGTTTATGATTCATTTTGAGTTCATCTTTGTATATGGCATGAGAAATGAATCAAGATTCATTTATTTGGACAAATGACTTCTGCTCCCATTCCATTGTTCCTTGTAGAATGGATTTTCTTTTTGAGACATAAAGTACTCCAAACCTAAGGGTAGCACAAGGCAAGAACAATGGCTCCCACTGGTTATATAATGCAGTAGATATTCTCATTCTCATCTTTGACACTTGCTTTAAAAATTAAAAAAACATACAAATACAAAAGACAGACACACACACCATGAAAGCAGGCAGGTTCCACTCCATTCTAAAAGGCTTGCTGCACTACAATGCAGCGATGGTGTTGCCCCACCCTGGTGAACACCTAAGGCTCCGCCCCTTACTAAGTAACAGGCATGCTGAGACAAGAAAAAATGGCACAAATGAAAGAACAGATCAAAGCTCCAGAAAAAATACAACTAAGCAATAAAGAGATAGCCAACCTATCAGAGGCACAGTTCAAAACACTGGTGATCAGGATGCTCACAGTATTGGTTGAATTTGGTCACAAATTAGATGAAAAAATGAAGACTATGCTACGTGAAATAAAGGAAAATGTACAGGAAATCAATAGTGATGGGAAGGAAACTGGGATTCAAATCAGTGGAGTGGACCAAAAGGAAGAGAGAAACATCCAATCAGAAAAGAAGGAAGAAACAAGAATTCAAAAAAATGAGGAGAGGCTTAGGAACCTCCAGGACATCTTTAAACATTCCAACATCCGAATTATAGGGGTACCAGAAGGGGAAGAGGAAGAGCAACAAGTGGAAAACTTATTTGAATGAATAATAAAGGAGAAATTCCCCAATCTGGCAAAGGAAATAGACTTCCAGGAAGTCTAGGAAGCTCAGAGAGTCCCAAAGAAGGTGGAAGGTGTTCCAAGGAGGAACACACCAAGGCACTCATAATTACATTAGCCAAGATTAAAATGAAGGAGAGAATTCTAGAAGCAGCAAGAGATAAGGGGACAGTCACCTACAAAGGAATTCCCATCAGACTGTCAGCTGATTTCTCAAAAGAGACCTTGCAGGCAAGAAGGGGCTGGAAAGAAGTATTCCAAAACATGAAAGGCAAGGACCTACATCCAAGATTGCTCTATCCAGCAAAGCTTTCATTTAGAATGGAAGGGCAGATAAAGTGCTTCTCAGATAAGGTCAAGTTCAAGGAGTTCATCATCACCAAGCCCTTATTATATGAAATGTTAAAGGGACTTATCTAATAAAAAGAAGATAAAAAAACATGTACTGTAAAATGACAGCAAACTCACAATTATCAACAACCACACCTAAAACAAAAACAAACTAAGCAAACAACTAGAACAGGAACAGAACCACAGAAATGGAGATCACATGGAGGGTTAACAGCAGGAGAATGGAAGGAGGAGAGAGGGGGAAAAGGTACAGAGAATAAATAGCATAGATGATGGGTAGAAAATAGGGAGAGGGTAAGAATAGTATGGGAAATGTAGAAGCTAAAGAACTTATAAGTATGACACATGGACATGAACTAAAGGGGGGAATGTGGGTGGGAGGGGGTGTGCAGGGTGGAGGGGAGTGAAGGGGGAAAATGTGACAACTGTAATAGCATGATCAATAAAATATATTAAAAAATAATTTACATTCACCTGATTACTTGTGAGGTCAAGCATCCTTTTAAGTGTTTACTGATCATTTCTAAATTGGCCTTTTCTATATGTCTCCTCTTCATATAAGCTTTTAATTTTGATGAAGATATTTGTTGATATTTTCCATGTAGGCCTTTGTACATCTTGTGTAAGAAATTGTTTCCTCTCTGAGCTCATACAGATATTTTTCTATATTTTCTTATAATTTTTCCCATATCTAATATTCCCTATAAGTTAAGTCTATTGAGATAAAATTTTCTCAAGAGTTGTAAAACAACTCTTAAGTTCAGAGTTTGATCAGTTTTGACAAGATGCAAGGTATGTTCAGGAAGTATCCAGCCATGTACTATGAAAAATAGAGACTTTTTAGAATAAGATACAAGATACAAGAAACATTGTTTCTACAAGAAACATTGTAGGACAGTGATGCCTCAATCCCCTTCAAAGTAGGCACCATGGTGCCTCATACAGTTCTCCCAATTGCCATCAGCTGCCCCATCATATTTTCTTGAATCTCATCGACTCTCATCTCATATTTTCTTGAAATCTCTTCCCTTTCAAATGTTATTTTAGTTTTGAGAAAAGTCAGAAATCGTAGGGTGCCAAATGTGGGCTATAGGGGGGTTTGAGTCACCTGGATGATTCGATGTTTCACCAAAAAACTCTGCATGAGACTTGATGCATTAGTGGGTGTGTTGTCATGATAAGCTGCCAATCACCTGTTGCCCACAGTTACAGCCTTCTGAATTGTCCAAATAGTTCATGCGCAGGAATGTTTAAACTTAACATAAAATTTGATGCATATTTGTTCCTCTACTTGCTCAGTCATTTTCAGTGTGATGTCTACACAGTACACATGCTCACTCAATGGTGTCTACCACCCCACTGACTAGTACAGCGAAGTCATCGTTATTCACCCATGTGCATTCCAGTTCACTCTCCTTGCTTGGCTGCCAGGTTACATCGATGTCATGCAAACTGTTCTGGTTTTACTAACAATGATTGGACTTTTTCCAGACAGACATCGTCCTCATGTAACCTGCACCATAATTAAAATGTAGAACATTTCCATCACTCTAGAAACTTTCTTTGTGCGGCTTCCCAGGCAGCTGCCTTCCCTGAAGCCACCACTGTTCTGATTTTTTTCTGTCATAGATTAGGTTTGTATATACTACAGTCTCATATTAATGGAATCATACAGTGTATCCTCTTTCATGTCTGGTCTGACTTTATTTACTCAGCACAATAGCTTTGAGATTTATTCATGCTTTTGTATGAATCAGTAGTTCATTCTTTTAAAAAAATATATATTTATTTATTTTTTAAATTGAATTTATTGGTGTGACATTGGTTCACAAAACCATACATGTTTCAAGTGCACAACTGAATAAAATATCTGCACACTACATCATGTACCCATTGACCCCAGCAAAGTCTCCTTCATCCCCATTTCCCCACCCCTCACCCACCTCCACCTAGCCCCCACCCCCATTTCCCTCTGCCTTTCACCACACCGTTGTCTGTGTCTATGTATTATGTATATATGTTTTTGGTTAATCCTCTCACCCTTTTAAATGCAGCACCCAAACCCCTCCCCTCTGACAGCTGTCAGTCTGTTCCATGTATCCATGCTTGTGCTTCTATTTTGTTCATCAGTTTATTTCGTTCATTAGATTCCACATATCAGTGAGATCCCATGGTACTTGTCTTTCTCTGCCTGGCTTATTTTACTTAGCGTAATAATCTCCAAGTCTGTCTGTGCTATCACACACAAAAAAGTTCATTCATTTGTATTGCTGAGTAGTTTCATTCATGGACGTACCACCATTTGTTCTGCTGATGGACATCTGGGATGATTCCAGTTTGGGGCTATGATGAATAAATGAACATTCCCATACAAGGCTTTTAATGGAATAGGTCCTTCTCTTTTCTCAAACAAATATCTAGGAGTGAAATTGCTAGTCACTGAGCAATTGGCATAGACTGGTTGATTGCACTTGATGAATAAAAACAGTGATGCTTTTCTTGGATTCTGTTTGTTTTTTCTTTGTCTGTTTTTTTCCCCAGCCTCTCTCTCCTCCAACTCCACCAAAATCAACAGCTGTAAAAGTAATATGATTCTAGATTAGGAGTTATTTATTGCTCTCTGGGAGCAGTACTTTAGCTTGGAAAACGCTAAAGGCCAGTTTTCAAAACTTAACAGAGACCAGACCTATTTTTTCAAATGAACTATTCTAAGGAGCCTCAATATATAAAAATACCTTTTAAAGTGGAGCTGCTTTAGTTTCATGGTGATTCCTTTCTGCTCGTGCCCACTATTCCCCTCCTTGTTAAACAACTCCTTAATTTCTGTAGGTCACGTTCTATAACATTTTGGTATAAGAAAATTGAAACTTAGTGGGCAGTCTTCTTGTCTAAACTGCATGGATACGAGTCTGTTGCTGTGATAGTTGATGTGTTCAGTTATACTGTGGACGTTTGGAGAAGTGATACACATGAGAGACTTTAAACTGGGATTCTCTAACTTTGGAGATTGTGAAGAGCAACCTGATTCCAATGGAAGCGTCCCTGGCTACTGTGCTAAAAGAAGAGAATTTGGCATCTGAACGGGACGTCTCTGGTTCTTCATTTGTTTGTTTATTTGTTTTAGGACTTTAATTTCTCTGTGTTAAAAGGGGATTGAATTGGTAATGAGAAAGTATGTGTGTGAAGCAACAAACAACAAGTGTTGGAGAGGATGTGGAGAAAAGGGGACCCTAGTTCACTGTTGGTGGGATTGCAGACTGGTGCAGCCACTATGGAAAACAGTATGGAATTTTCTAAGAAAACTAAAAATGGAACTGCCTTTTGACCCAGCAATCCCACTGCTAGGATTATATCCCAAGAACCCTGAAACACCATTCCAAAAGAACCTATGCACCCCAATGTTCATAGCAGCACAATTTACAATAGCTAAGTGTTGGAAGCAACCTAGGTGCCCATCAGTAAATGAATGGATCAAAAAACTATGGTACATATACACAATGGAATTCTATGTGGCAGAAAGAAAAAAAGAGCTCCTACCCTATGCAACAGCATGGATGGAACTGGAAAGCATTATGCTAAGTGAAATATGCCAGGCAGTAAAAGACAAATACCATATGATCTCACCTTTAACAGGAACCTAAGCAACAAAACAAACAAGCAAGCAAAATATAACCAAAGACATTGAAATAGAAAACAGGCTG
>PVKM010004365.1:0-52464 GCA_004027735.1 Carollia perspicillata
GACAAATCAAAAGGCTGAATGCTTGGGAGTATCTCTTTATAAGTCTTCTTTACCTTTTTTATTTATCAGCATCACAATGACAATGTGTCATTTCAATAGCATTCATTTTCTTTCTAACATTGTTATTCTTTTCTTAGTGTGGAAGTGTGCATAGTGAGCTAGGCCAGCTTTAATGTTCAGTAGTTCTAAGTGGCTGCTCCAAGGTCAAGTCATGAAGAATAGCTTCCCTGGAGTGGGAAAGGCTATACTGGGAGTGCAAGATCAAAAGCTGCCCATTCTTGCAAACTGCCATAATATTTAAAAGATAATTATTTAGGTGAGTCCAGCCCTTTTATCACAGAAACGAATGTGGTTTGACAGTTCAGTTTTAAAAAAAGGGAATATTTTTACAATGGGTTACTTAGCGACAATTGAACCGGCATTTATTTAAAATTTTTAATGATATAGGAACATCTTTATGATACAATGTTAAACAAAGTGTAAAACACATACTAATTGAGGCAAGATAGTAAGAAGCTAGGAAAATGCTTTGGTAAATGCAATAAGAAAACTGAGACAGACAGTTGAAGAAACTGGTGGAGCAATCTACAGCCAGATACAGAAGGTCACCAGAATGGAAACCCCTGGGTGCCTGGCAACAGGCAAAACAGGTGCCAGACCTCTCCCCCATGGAATCCTTTCCTCCCCTGGCTTAAAGGTCAACCCTCCCTGGACCTTTTCTCCCTACAGATAACAGCTAGGCCTCAGCTGAGTTTCAGCTCCAGGCCCAGAAGTTCAGCAAAACCAGGGGAGCAACACCAGGACCGGCTGCCATGACCCATCAGTCCTGCTCTGTCACTTACCAATCAGAGGAGACCATGATCCTGAAAGAGCATATCTAGAAAAGCTGATGAGTATTCTACTGAAATTCTCTCCTAAAACCTCCCCTAAACTTCCAGCCTTTAAAAGCCTTCTAATCAAATGTCCCAGTGCTCACTCACCCTTCTTGGAAAGATTTGCAACAGGGCAGCTCATCGCAGGCTAACCACCTGAACCTGTCTCCAAGGCCCCCTTCTCTCTCACTTTCAGTGAGCCAAAGCAGCCCCACCTAGTCTGTCTCCTATTGCTTCTTATACCTGAAGCCCTTCCTTGTTTCACTATCCCCAGCTTTAATAAAGATATTCTCAAAACCACCTGGACTCCTGATGTGAAATCACTAGGCCTGGTCCCTTTCTGGTAACATTATGTATGACCTTAACTGGATACAGAAAAAAATTCATACCAAAAAAAAAGACAAGATATAACTCTGTCAAAATGTCATCCTCTAAGTATGGTGCACAATAAGTTTTCTTTCTTTTTTAGACTTCTATGTATATTGACAGCCTTCTATGGTAAGCATGTACCCCTATGATTATGAGATAAAAAGTTTATAAAAGAAAAGTTAGCTAGAAACAATGAAAATTAATGTTTATTGTCATATTTGACCATATTTTAAATACTTATGTGTCATTCAATGTACTCATATCATCATGAATTTTTGTAACAGATATTGCTAGGGAGGTATTATCTCCATTTTACCGAAGGTAAAACTGAGATTCAGAGAGATTAAATAACATTTCCAAAACAACACAGGGAGAAACAAGCAAAACTAAGATTCACACACAAGTCTGTCCCTTTCAAAGCCTGTTCTCTTTCTGTTGCTACTATTGAGGGCGAAAATAACTCTTGTAGTTTCCACCTCCCTGATACACTTGGAAGAAATAGAGGAAGAGAAAGTAGGAATCAGTCAATTTAAGGATGAGAAGGGTTAGCAAGGATCAGCTTGGAATGGATCCAAAGTCTCATGGAACAATATGCCATACGAAACTTGATTTTGAAAATAAAATCCTATAGGATTTATTTTAGGCAAACCATCATGATTAATTATTAGATTACTTCTTTTTTAACTGTAAGGAAATAAAAATAAATCTCATTTTTAAAAACCCATTATCTGCATGAACTGATTTAGCATATCACTGCAGAGAGATATATTTATTTCAAAAGAAGTTTCCTCTGACAGTTCCAGACTCAGGTCATTTCTGGAAAAAATCAAGTCTGTTTCTTCAATTGAAGAAAAAATACTTTGTTGGGAACTGAATAGAGAAACTTATTTGTCATTGATTTGTGATATTCCGAGTAAATATCAGCTTCAAGTGATTATTCTTTCTAAAGTAGTCTGGTCTTTATCAGTGGTTTGAGACTTCCCAGATATAAGGCATACAACTTTTCCATGGAACTGTACTTTCTTCTACCCTATTATTTTAGTATACTAAGGCAGTGTATGTATAATGATCTTGTAAAAAATATATCGAATTATATTTCTTGATATATTGCTTAGAGTCTTTCAGGGTTTAAACTTGATATATCCAAAGCAATTCAAATACAGTGGGTGAAAAATAAAGAATGGCCAAAATTATTGAGGTTGAACATGAACAAGAATGAAACAAAAGCACAAGATTTAATCTATTTTCTTAAAGCTGACCAGATTTCACTATACTGAAGCATTGGGGGGAAAGTGGGATTAATAATAAGAAAATTTAAGATTAATTATTAGAGGAATAGTTCACTGTTGACCCCGTCTCATCTATAAGTGCTTTGTTTTTAGCCTTTAGGATAAAATATTTATTCATTCAGAATACTTATCCAAAGTCATTCATTTTACACACTCCTACTGAACACCTATTAGGTCCTAGCAGAGGCAGTTTCAGGTGTGGGCAACCATATCCTTTATTCCCATCCCAGCCCAGCCCACCCCCCAGTGCTAACCACCTCCCTCCCATTTCCACCCCCCTTAGTTTTTGTCCATGTGTCCTTTATACTTGTTCTTGTAAACCCTTCCCTTTCCCCCTGAAATTCCCTCCCCTCTGTATCTCTTTTTAAAGCTACTCAGCTGCATTTATAGTTCCAACCATAGATGTGCCAGGGTCCCACAGTCACCAAGGTTCTGCTCTTGTTTTAATGCTCTGCTCTTATTGTCTTGAAATTCTTAATAATTTTTGAAAAAAAGGTCTCATATTTTCATTTTGCCATGAACCTCACGAATTTTATGCTAAATACTAGAATATAGCAGGAAATAACAAAGACCTAATTTGCTTTCTCACATCATTCATATAAATTTAAAAATCACTATGCAATTAATACAATGTTATTAGTTATATAATAGGAAAAGTGTAGAAGAATATTATGAATACTGACAATGTTTGGAAGATCTATTATGCTCTTTAGAAAATAAATGAAACACAAAAATCTATTATCAAAATGATAATGGACATGTAAGTTTTCTATTTTTTTCCATTGCTTCTATCTTGCCCTGAAGAGAGTTGAACTTTTGTGGTTCATCCCCTCAATTCTGCTGACCATTATCGTGCAATAGTTAATATACTTAAGGGTAATCTAAGACATCACAAACCAGAACCACATCTGTGGCTTTTTCTGTCTTTGCCTTGGCAATTCTTTTTCACAGTGCTTGATCTTGTGGTAAAATAAGGTTGTAATCTGGGATTGCAGTTTTGGTAATGTTCAGAAGATGAGTCAGGGATGAGTGCTATCATTAGTTCCTGTCATGTGAAGTTTAAAAAGACCTTGTCCTGCCATATAGTTCAGGGGAAAGCCTGAATATATCTTCATTCAGCATTGTAAGCAGTTAGATATTTCATAGTTCTGTTGGGTCTTTTCAGGTTATTAAGAGAAAAGAGATACTCTCAACTTAACAGAGGTCATGACTGTTTGCTGTAAGAATAAACAAGAAAAAGAGCAAAAGAAATATGCAAAGATTTGCTTTTTCAAAACCCTTGGCCTCCTGGTGCCTTCAATCAGTACTGAAGACACAGTACCCCTTAGAGAATGCTGTCCTAGTGTTGCAACTCTGTATCTTTTAAAATTTTTATTTATTTATTTTTATTTTTTAAAATTTATTTTAATTATTGTTCAAGTACAGTTTTCTCTTTTACTCCCATCCTAGCCCACCCCCACAGTGCTCCCCACCTCCCTCCCATTTCCACCCCCCTTAGTTTTTGTCCATGTGTCCTTTATACTTGTTCCTATAAACCCTTCCCCTTTCCCCCTGAAACTCCCTCCCTTCTGTATCTCTTTTTAAAGCTACTCAGCTGCATTTATAGTTCCAACCTATTCTAGCTCCTGATGACATTCTTTGTGTTTGAGTACCATTCTGCTCCCTGGTCACATTTTTTGTGCTTTATATTCAAATTCACCAGGACAGAACAAATCTGATTAGAAAAGACTTAGAAAGCAAAATCTTTTTTGGTCATTTTCTTACAATCTGGTGTGAACACAGCGTCTAGAAGAAATTCTACATCAGATCATTTCATAGGCTGTTGGCTGTCACACAGTTGTTCTTGCCTCAAATTCCCATCTCTGGTTGAAGCTAGGGTTTCAGTATCAATTGACCAAAATATGACAATCTCTATACGTTGTTTAAAAAAGACTTGCATGTGACAGCCCTCAAATTATCATTGATGTCTCAAGGAAAAGAGATGGAAGGAGGAGAGGGAGGGGAAGAGGGAGGGAGGAAGGAAGGAAAGAAGGGAGAGGAGAGAGAAAGAAAGAAAGAGAGAGAGAGAGAGAAAGAAGGAAGGAAGGAAGGAAGGAAGGAAGGAAGGAAGGAAGGAAGGAAGGAAGGAAGGAAGGAAGGAAGGAAGAAAGGAAGGAAGGAAGGAAAAAGAAAGAAAGAAAGAAAGAAAGAAAGAAAGAAAGAAAGAAAGAAAGAAAGAAAGAAAGAAAGAAAGAAAGAAAGAAAGAAAGGAAGGAAGGAAGAAAGGAAGGAAGAAAGGAAGACCTAATTGTTTTATGTGAGTTTTGAGGAGAGCAAAAACATTTGTAAGTTTTTAAAGTTCCATAGTAGAGAAAAAGGCCATCTCTCACTACTGCTTAATATGTGCATTTATGTGCACGAATGTGATATAAATGGGGTGCAGGAAGTTGGAGGAGATAGCTGGAGAACATGAATGTAATGGGAAGAAGAAATCAAAATATTTCAAATCTGCCAACTGCCACGTCATTTGTCATTTTTCCTATGTCTATTTAAATATTCTGATCTGCTGACTTAAGAATTAAGCTGTTTACATTATAACATGCATTTCCACATTTGAAAATAAAAAGGTTAGTCAAAGAGGAGAAATCTTATGGACAAATCCCCAAAATCAACAAAGAGCTGGATTTTAGGACAGCTGCTGGAATGTTATGGCCCCACCGAGACAGCACTGTCGCACCCATGGTGCTTGATAGAGGTGTATTGACTGAAGGGAACTTTTTAAGTGTTTTTCATTATTGAAGGCTTAAAGGTCAGAGTATAATTAGAATCTCCAAGTAACCATAGATTCTTTAGGTCAAAGGAAGTCATAGCTGAGATTTTTAACTCTCCACCATCACTCCTTCACAGGTAGTCCCCGGCCCCTGACTTTTGTGCCCACCACAGCTTCAGCTATTTTTCAGTGGGCTTTCTCTCCATAGAACTAACACTGCCTCAGATGCTTAGCTTTTGTTCCGCCCTGTGATTCAGAAATCTGTTGCAACCTGGTGAAGACAGGAGGAAGAAATGTCTGTCTGACGTGGTGATATACCTGGCTGCTTTTCCAAACTGACTTTTGAAATTCATTTCGGCAGCCCAGCTGCATCTACCATGTCAGTCTAGGGACCATGGTAAGGAAATAGGATCAGGAGTGGGAGGCCGCTTGATTTTGCAATCAAAGAAGCCATAAGATAAAGGCAGGTTCCTGTGTCTACGAATTGTTGGAGATAGCAGATCCTCTGAGAATCACAGAAATTTTAAAAGGAGATGAAATTTAGAGAGCATCTATGGGAATTATCAGAAATTTGCTCTGTGTTTTGAAAGACATGTCTAAACCACACCATTTTACCTTAGCCACCCCACCCCTCCACAAATGCAAGCCATTGTGTATGGAGGCACAAACAAGTATTTAATCTAACTCTTTGAACTTCTACAATGACAAAATTACTTGGCCTCTCTAAGCTTTGTTTTCTTCATGTATAAAATGTTTCCAACTAGATATCGAAACTTCCTTTCAGGCCAATGAAATGTCTTAATTCTAATACAGGATTTACTTTCAAACAAGATTCATTCAGGAAGTTTCTAGCAGCCGACCAGAACTCCCTAATTATCTTTGTGAACTTTTATAGTTTCCAGTTGGAAATCCCAATTTCATTCCCAGAAATAGAATCAGTAAATGCCTCATACTCTTCCCAGATAGTAGGAAGAGCAACCAAAACACATACTGGAAGTTGGATATCTGAACTCCATAAGGCTGTTTGCTAAGACATGACGTGAACCACTGTGTTTGCATGTTCTCTTAAGCAGCACCAACACCACTTCCTCCACCTCCACCACGTTCTATGAATCACTTCCAAGGGAATAGGCCAGCTCTGTATTTAGCAATCAAATAACCTCAGTTTCTTGAAGTAGACTTTCACCGGAGAAGAAACAGTAAGGTAAAGAGGTTTGTCCCCACAGCTTTTATAAAATCTGAAGAATGTAAACAAAGGAAGAGCACTGTTAAATTAACAAAAGGAAAATGAAATGTCGCATATCCGAGCAAAAGTTGAGGACATGTTATGTAAGTGGATCCGAAATAATAAGATAGAAAGCTAAGGCAATATCTGAGTGACTCAGGTTACTGTCATTTTTTCCCCTCAAAACACATGCTTGTAAAAAGCAGATTCGGATATTTTTGAACTGCCCTGTTCCTGAGTGCTCTCCTCACCTCACCTGGTGTTTGCCACCCTTGCTCTTGGTTCTCTCAGAGCCTGTTTTATTTCTTCCAAGCAAGATCATCATCAAAGTTTAAACGACACACTTCCTGGCAAACAGCCTGAAGTTTTAACCACACAGACAGCATTTCCACACCAATCATAACTTTATCAGTTAAATTAAAATATGGTGACAATTCTGTTTAAATAAAAGCTCCGGATTTGTCTCAAATGTCAACAAATTTAACATCTAGTTAGAGCAATCCCCTGTCGTCAGATTTCTGTCTCCGTTAGATAAACCATGACTCTGCAGCTTGTTCATGGGACAGTGAGTTTAAATAGACAGTTGATGGAGAAGAAATACAGCATAAGTGGAAGAACATAGTCTTCTGTCGGCCCGATCTTCCAGGCTTTGGAGGAAAGTATGTACCACCCATGCATTTTCTCTACTGCTCCCACATTCCCCACCCTCAGTCTCAGTCCCGTGATGTTAACTCCTTCACTTCTGTTCAAAGTGTGCGTACAGTTTTTGTATAGAGGGATGACACTGAGCAAGCACAGAAAGTTGGTCTCCTATCTGAGTGTAGGGTTGTGATTAGGAGCGGGCAAAATGCCTGACTTCTGCTGCACACACCCAGACACAGCTGGGACTTGGGGATGTCCTTAGCTGACAGTTTCCTGGGTGGAATTGGATATACTTTAAGAGCCATTGTTAGCTCATGGAAAGGGCGGCTGCTGATCATGAATCAGAAAGTTTCCACTTGAGCTGGGTATAATCTTGGCAAAAGCCAAATTCTAGAAATGATTTGGAACAAGAAGGAGTGTTTTTTTACATTTACACAAATTTCATTAGTTTGCATTATCGAGTCCTAAAGGAGAATTGGGTAAATACTGAAAAGTCAAGCACACAGGATGAGAAGCACTTTTCAAGAGCCTGAGAAAATGTTGAAGTCAAGATTAATATATTAGTGATTCTCATTTACTATATGATTAAGTTATAAGGTCTGTATTTTGAATGACAATTTGAGTGTTAAATTGTAAGTACACAACAAGAATTTACTTTGTGGCTAGCACAATTCGTTTTATTTTTAATGATTTATATGCTTATTTTGTAAAGCAAATATATTCCCATGATTTAAAATTCAACAGACGAAGAAGATAAGAGGTCTTTCTCTCTCTCGCTTATAGCCCACATACCCCGTTCTCTACCCTCTCCTACCCTCTTCTCTCACCAACGATTGACACCACCTCATTGTTGCCTGTCCTTTCCTAGGTCAGTGACGCAAGCCCATCCATATATTATTTTCTTTGTTTTTTTTTAAATAAATGATGGCACCTTGTATAAACTATTCTATCCCTTCCCTTTTCCCTTAACATATATCTTAGAAAAAATGTAATCAGTTCATATACATGTTTTTAATTTTTTATGGCTATATAGCATTTCATGACAGGAACATTTCATAATGTATTTAATCAAGTCTGTTTGGAACATTTAGATTATTTCCAATCTTTTGCTACTTTGTTGAATCATATGAAATGCTACAATTGATGACCTTGTCTGTGTTATCATTTTACTGATGTACAAGTATATCTATAGGATAAACAACTAGAAGTTGAATTGTTAGGCCAAGAAATATGTGTATTTGTAATTTTGAAATATCTCGGTAATTTATACATTGACCGTCCTGGCCAACTATGTCCTCCAGTTTGTTGATCTCTGTAAATCTCATGAGGAACAAGTAAATGTATCTCAGTGTAATTTTTTTTTTTTGCATTTAACTTATTGTAACTGAATTCGAGCATCTTTCCTTATGCACCAGACACATTTTTATTTATTCTTTTGTTTGTTCATAGTACAACTATTTATAGAGTGGCCATATTTTAGAATAGCTTTGTATTCATTCTGTAAGTGGGATTTCTTACAATGGGGTTCATCAAGATGTAGAGTGTTTGATTATGAACCCATTCCTTCAAGAGAATCTAACATTAAGATTTTCCTTTAAGTAGTTGAAAGCTTTAAGAAATGGTCATTTTCTGTACCACATTATGGTTTTCATCATGCATGATGAAAATTAAGTTAATACATTTATTGAAGTCTACATTAATAGTTTATCTAATAATAAATTCTCTATACTACAAATTTTAAATTTATCTCCCTAATTTTCTTTCTTCTGCTAAATAATAATGCTCCATTTTCATTGCCACAGTACGTTTTCTTTATTTGCTAGAAAGATTGCATACAGTTATCTAATTTCTCTCAAAACTACAAGGAATATATTTTCTATTTCTGTGCATTCTTTATCCCCCAAATTAGAATATGTGTAGAGAACACCCATGAACTTCTTGAACCTGAGACATGGTCATTATTCAATGAGTAAGATGAAAAAATGAAGATCTACAAAGTTCATCTACAAATGATTCCTTAGGGGATCATTTCACTATTGTTGAGTACTTAATGGCAATTTCAACTTTTCTGGCTGTGAAGTTGCAGGCTTATTGTAAGAAAGTGTAGGAGGATTTGGAGCTTGGACATTTGGGTGAAAGGTAATTGAAAGAACGGGGCTAGAAAGAAGGAATGAGGAAAAGAATCCGGGTGGTTTTTTTCACCAAGTCATAGCATAGTTAATTTCTGTGGTAGAATCAGTGCTCCTATAAATGTAAACTTGATGAAAGGTACCGAGTGTGTTTCATTTTGCCATTCTTAGATTTACTTCAGTTCCAAAAGAAATCATCAGTATGTTTTGTTAGTGAGCTGATTGGTAACATTAATCTAATTATAAGCAAATATTTATTGAAGGTTTACAATAGCAAACTTTGCTCTACATTCTGGAGACATAGCATTGAATAAGAGGGGAATCTCCAACCCTCCAGAAGTTTACTTTCCTGTGGGGTAATAAAAATGAAAAAAAAAAGTACAGAATATAAAAGAAATAGGGAGAAAATGATAGGACTTACAGTTAATAATTGACAAAACAAAGAATTCTAAGTTTACTCTTGTGTTCCTAAGGCTTATTGAACTTGTTTTCGAAACAATCTTTCTATGTATCCCAAATGAGTTAATTAGTTATGGTGCTAGTAAAATAAATCACTCAATTGGAAATAGCGATAAAGTACAAGCTACTGAATTTCTAATCCTTTGTGGTATATTAACAAGTTGCTAGAATTCAAATCTAGCATAGAGTTCTAAAATTATAATTTTCAAAAATGTGCATGAAAGCTCTGGCCAGCATGGCTCAGTGGGTTGAGTATTGACCCTCAAAGTCAAACACTGCTGGTATGTTCCCTGTCAGGGCACATGCCTGGTTTGCGGGCCTTGTCCCCGGTTGGGGCACGTGCATGAGGCAACCAATTGATATTTCTTTCATACATCGATGTTTCTCTCACAAATCGATGTTTCTCTTCCTCTCTTTCTCCCTCTCTTCCCATCTCTCTAAAATAAACACAATTTTAAAAATGAAAAAAGAAAAAGAACCTGACAACTTACCCTCCTTAAAAAACGTGTATGAAAATGTTTGACAAGAACACTTCCTTGGTCAAGAAAAAGGTTCAATGACCTGATTTAAAAAAATGCTTTTACTAACTAGAACAGTGGTCCAAACTAGACTAATGTGGGAAAGAAATATAAAATAGAAACCTCAGAAAAGAATAAAAATAAAATTTAAATAATTATAAGAAGAGAACAGAAAAGGAGAAAAGGCTTAGAGAAAACTTCAAGGGCATGAATTTGGCAATGCTTTAATTGTAAAATATGATTAATGAATATGACAGAATTTGGAGAACTTAAAAGTACAAATTGTTTACAGTCTTAGTGCAGGCATAACTGCTGGCTAAATCTGTAACTGTTAAAGATTTCTCCACTGTTTTCTTACTTAATCTTCAGCCAAGTATCCATTTCCTTTGCTCTTAAAGTCAGATTAATGACATTTTAATTTTTACATTATCTCTTTTTTCTCCTACCTATGGTTTTAGGAGCAGTTTTTTGTAAGCAACAAATTAAAATTGAAATCAGTCCATGGAAAAAGCAATAAACCAAGGAAGAAGATTCTCGATGTTACTTCAGGTGCTCATAATGTGTCAAGTATCTGAAATATCCGTGCTTGTCCATATGACACTTACCTCTCATTCTTCTCCCCCATGGGAGGGCAAGCTCCATGAGGACAATGTCCTTATTTATTTTGTTGGATACCTCATCCCCCAGTGCCTGTCAGAGTACCATGCATACACTAAGTGTTTCTGAAATATATATTTAACAAACAAGTCCAAAAGTAAAATATTTTAAAACCAGACAAAGTCTGACTTAAATTCTTTCTTTGCTATAGCTTAAAATTATTTTCTCAGGTTTCACCTCCATTTGATAAAGAAACATTACCTTATTTTGATAAAAGAAATGATTCCTTAATTTTTTGATACTGCACTTTAAAACCCATGTTGAAGAAATCGATTGGTGCCTAATTGCTTATAGTTTAATGCTATTAACTCAATCGAGAAATTCTTGATGACCAAATATTTTCTGAAGATATTATAGGTCATGATGGACAGATGACCTGACTTGTTTTATTATATGTAATATAATTATATATTATATTTATTTAAATTATTTATAAATTATATAAATATATAAATAATGGGGATCTTTTATATTTACATTTATAAATTATATAAATATAACATACTTATTATATTACATTATTTTTTATTCATATGTACCTCCACATGTTTTGAAAGATTTCAGTCAACTTTATGGATCCACTGATGTGTTTGTTGTAATTACTGCTATTACATTCTCAAACTACATCACCCATTGTTGGGCACATACAAGATACTCAATACATCAATGAAATTAGATTATTTACTCAGCAGAATTTCTAACCTGATTAATGGCACGCATAGAAAATAATGAAAACACCTTCTTGGCTTCAGCTTTTCTCTGATAGTGCTTACATTGACTTTGTCCTTTCCAAACTCCCTCTCATAAACATGTTACTCATCAGTCATGAACATACAACCATGGGGGCCTGCCCTACCTGCTACTTAATCTTGGCTAACGTCAGGCACCGAAGGAGGGAAATTCACCCTCTACTATGTTGCATTGTCTCTAAAGCTCTAAAACACAGAGTACATCTGGTGAAGTGCAAACTGTCCATGTAGGCATTGACCGGGTCATTCTGAATTCACCAAGTATCTCAGATCGGCGATGTGAGGTTACATCGTTTGAAAACCAGGTCTTAATTTGCAGAACTTTCGTGCATCTCCCTTGGTCAGCATTGCAATTCTGCCTGCCTGGCCTCTTTATGTTAAGTAACTTACAAACAAATATTCTATTTATTATGAATATACATGAAAATCGATATGATCTTTAGCTACACAGACCTGTCTTTAGGCGAAAATCTGCAAAAATGATAATGATTCAGAACATTATGGAGAATAATAATTCTAAAATAGATAACTCCGGTGGCATTTATAAAAAAAGAACCAGGGACTTTCACAATGCAGTGCCTAGATTTTAAAGATGGAGACAGCCAAGGTATCAAAGTAAACCATTTGTGTTATGTCTCTTTTGTCTATTTAAAATCAGTTTAGAAAATTTTGCTAGGTATTTTAAATAAATATTGGTAGTTAATGTCCCTATTCTAGAACAAGTAAAATCTCAAGAGAGTCTATTTCTGATGAGTAGAAAATGCCTTTGATATCCAAAAAGAGAGTAAGAGATAGAAATCAGGTTAGAAATTCTGCTGAGTAAATAATCTAATTTACTCTAATGTAATCTAAGAGGTATATCCTTTTATATCTCTTACATAAATTATAATTTTTCTCACCAAAATACTTTTTAAGAAAAAGAAAAACCTCAACACAGTATAATATGAGTGGTCATTTAAAAGATAAAATAAAAGGTTTGGTTTTTTTTAGTGTGTTAGGACACCATAAGTTACATAAAACTCCAAAAGTAAAATAAGATCGTAAAAGCATAAAGCTACATGCACCAAAACCTGTAGCTCTGCTCTAGAATGTGAAGAGGAAAGTATCTCTTATACAAGTTTCAGTCCTGAGTGAACGCCAAGCACCAACATGCTAAGTACCATATAAATATTACTTTATTTAATCATTATAACACTGCCTGAGCATCATTCTCAGCTTATGGATCAAGAAACTGAGGCTCGGAGAGGTCAACCACAGGGCTAGTAAGAGGTGAAATTTAAATTTGAGTCTAGTGCAATCTGACTCCAGAGGATGCTCTTATCCTCTCTAGGTCCCGCCCCTTCCCATGCCCATATGTGGTCAATTACTGGGCTGCCTATCCACCTGGTACACATATTTCTTCCTGCAACCTTTGGCACTCCACTGTTCATCATTATTTAACTCTTAATCTCCTCTTCTGGAATTTGAAGTTCCTAAGGGCAAGTTCTGCATCTTATTTATTTCCATAGCCCAGTACAACTGACAGCCTGGTCCCTCCTGAAACAGGCATGCAGTGACCACTAAAATGAACTGAAACAATCTATTGCTCTCAGGTTCTATAAGAGTTTGCTAAATCCAAAGCAGACCCCGGTTATGCTTTGTTGAATGACTTTATAAAACTTCCAAATTATAGTCTTTAAAATCAAGCAAATTTATTAGCTGTTCAAAAACAGAAAAATAACGAGAAAAGGACAAGTGGCATGCACGCACACACACAGGCTGAAAAGATTTTCCTTTGATACAATGGAATGTTCTACTTGGTTGCTAATCTCATAGCATTATTTTGCCTTAAGACATACATTTTAAGGCTCTTTGGGGAGTAATACAATATTTTGATAGATATATAGTTACATAGGTAAGTGTGCAAAGTTGTGCTTCATTTCTAGTTAGCAGCTGCTTTCAAGAGCAAACCATGAGAGAAACTGTATTAATCAGAGAACAACATTGCCAGTCCTGATTGTTTAAGCCAGAGACCTCTTTTGAAATAGTAATTCTCCTTCAAGAGGAGAACATCTAAAATTTAAATCAGCATTTCCTAAGTGTGGCCCTTGTTACGTGGTTAACTTGTAAAACAGGGTGATTCTTGGGCTCTGCCCAAGGCCTGGTGAATCAGAATCCTCTGAGGGTGTGCTCAGAAATCTGTGTGTTTGAAAAGCTTCTTCTGTGTGATTCTGATGCACAGAAAAATTTGAGAACCACTTTGGTCTGACCTGGTTGGAGGAGGGGATCAAATCCCCTCCTCCAACCAGTTCCTCTGTTCTCTCAGGTCTGCCCTCTCTAATCTGCTGCAGAGGGTCTCAACTTTAACAGCCTAAGCGTAGTCTCAAATTACAACAGAAAATTCAGCTTTCAAATGACTCCAGGCTGCTGTTGTTTCTACTGGAATGTGTAAGCCCACGGAGCAAGTTAATTCCATCTCCAGATACTTGAGTGAAATTCTTACAGAATTAACTTTCCACTAACACTGTCACTGGAACCTGGTACAAACCTTACCAACTTCTACCTTACCACGCCCCTAATTCTGCCTGCATTCTCAGCCTCTGCGGGCCCCAGACTAAAGCTTCTGGAGCCCTTCGTTCTGCTTTTCCCCGTAACAGTGAGTCGCCAAATCATCTTACCACCACTGTACTATTTCTTGCCCATGAACCTCACTGCTAAAATCCATATCATTGGTGTTTTATTCATAGTTCCCTCCAGCCCCCTTCATGCCTTCACTGAAATACTTCACCCCTGGTGATCCTCTCCCACCAGGCACAGAGGCAGTTCATTCCACTACATCAGAGCTCCCACAAAGTTGGCAGATCAGGTCAGCCTCACGTCTCTGTCTTTTGAAATTCATGTTATCTGCCTCATGAATACTTTCTTCTTTAAATGTCTCTTGACAAATAAGTGTTTTTGTTTATGTGAACTACTCATTTATGCAGTAAAGTTTATTGAGTGTTTAATATGTTCCAGGTGCAGGGAATAAAAAATGACTGATAGATCAGTAAGGGAGATAGAATGTTAAGTAAATGATCATATTATATGATAATATTATTATTATAATTTATTATGTGATCTGTTGAAAAAAAAACATTGCATCCATATGTTCAACTGGCACCTTAGAATTCCAAATCTTACTCATTTCAGTGGGCTCTTCTGACTTTTGACAACAGTTACCAACACATGACACACCAGAAACCAAAGTTGTCAATATTTTCCCCCCTAAGCTTCTTCTCCAAGCTCCTATATCCCTTATCATCACCAGCCATGCAGGTCACTAAATTAGAAATCATAGTGCAAGGATAGGAAACTCAAAATGGCCCTGGCGGGGTGGCTCAGTTAATTGGAGCATCATCCCATAACCAAAAGTTTGTGGGTTCTATTTCTGGTCAGGGCACACACCTAGGTTGCAGGTTCCCCAGTTAGGGCATGGTCAGGAGACACCGATGGATGTTTCTCTTTCTCTCTCTCTCTGGCTCTCTCTCAAACCAATAATTTAAAAAATAATCCTAGGTGAGGATTTTTAAAAAGTTTTAAAAAAGAAAACTCAAAATGGTTACAGAGGAGAAATAAAATCCATAAATCCATAAATAAGCAATTAGGTCAGTGGTAAACACCTGGGAATGATGGACACGGTGGAAAACTGAAAAGCAGGGCCTCAGTTTTAGGCACAGTCACGGCTCATTTCCTGGCAATTTTTAAAGCTCAGGGAAACAGGCCCAACATTGCCACATCTTTCCATTTTTAACAAGAACCTGGGAATCTATGTTTTTACGAGCAATTTCCTAATTTTTCTGACATTTTGCAGCCAGTTAAGGATCACCAAAGTATGCAAAAAGCATTGGGTGAAAGGTTGTTCTTTAAGGAACAGTGCAGACATATCATGCTAAAGTATCATCCCACAATTCACTTATTAATTACAAGAGGGAAAAAGCATCTTTACAATGAGAAGGCTGGTGTTGACCACTTAGAATATGTGATCAAACTTAGCACCACCAATAACAGTAATAGGACAGACTGATTTCTGGGTCCCTGGTATGAGTGCGTGGGAAGTACACAATAGGTCCAGAAAGGTTTAACCTAAAGCTAATATGAGAAAAGAATCAGGCTAATCAAAATTAAGGGGACATTCTAAACAGCAACTGACCAGAAGTAAGTCATCATAAATGTAACAAAAGGTCACAAAGACTTTCCTTCCCTTAGTAGTCTAGCAAATTCCTGTGTAACATTGAAAACCCTGTCAAAAATGAACTTCCATACATTTCGAGGCTCTCCTCTGAAAGAAGAAAGAGGTTCTTCCTGTTTCCAGCTATACGCCTGCTGTACCCTAGCCCCTGTCGTGTCTCTGTCTCTCCTTCAAATTGTACGTTCCTTGAGAGCAGAAACCCAGGTCGAAAATGACGGCTAGTGCTTGGGAAACTTAAACATCTGACGAATTGACCGACTTTTTAAAATTGATTTACTCAGCCTATTTCTATTTTAACACCTTTTCTGAAAAAGCTTAACTGTTCAGAAAAGGTCCAAGATGGGTACCCCGTGTGAGAGGTAACTAAGCGTTAGAAGGAAAGTAACAGAAAACAAATTGACAAAGTGTTGTGGAGAATTACTCACTTCAAAAGCAAAATTAAGTTTCTGGACCTGTCTTACAGGAGGAGAAAATAAATCCCAGAGCCAAGGCCTTCAAAGCACGACAAAAGAGCTTTGTTGCTGTGAGGTGTTAAAGGCTTTACTTGTCCGCTTCCAAGTGTCTGCACTCAAGATCTCCTTCTGTTTCTTGGGAAATTCTAAACACACTACCATGGCCTTTCCAATGCAAGGGTCTGTTTCCTGTAACTCCTTGCCTCCTTTCAATTAAGATCAAATGGAATTTAACATCAAGTGGAACCACGACTCTTAAGTTAATGTTAATTATAACTTTGGTGGATGCGTTGTAGCTTGTTCTCAGCTATGTGATTTTATGAACAGACAGGGGCAAAGCTTCAAGGAGGCCAAGTATTCTGCTTCTATTATTGTTGTGTTTGCCTGTCATAATACACAGGAATTTACTTTCCCCAGAAAACCTAAATATATTTCTCATATTGAAAACATCAATCTTTCCTAGAAGCTAACAATAAAATTTTCTTTCTATGCACTTTTGCTATATTCTTCAGGACAGTCTCAGATACCTTGTTTTTACATATTTAATGTGAAATTGAAATTTCTCATCTCAAAAAATATATTCAAATAATTTCTCTAGTGTCAAAGGAGAACCATCATCTCTGAACAAAAGTCTTTGGAATAATATGGGATACCATAAGTGAAGGTCATTCATAGACAGACCTCACAGGTGGATACACACCACAAGAGTCGACACACCTGCTGTTCCTTTAAACTAGAGTTAGCAAAGTGGTGGGTGAATTATATAGTTCAGTTTGCTAGATAAAATACAAATAAACTGATAAATTCAAATTTAACTGGAAATCCTGTATTTTTCTTTGCTACAACTGGCAAGTCTACACCTGGCTGGTTTTTAAATACATACATATATATATGTGTATACACATATATATATATATGTGTATATATATATACACATATATACTATTTTTAAAAATTCAGATATCAAATGTTTTTAATACAAAGGTCTGGCAACCTAAGGCTCACATGTTTTCATTACATAAGCTGGAGTTCAATATACACTTCCCATTTTCTAAATGCAACTTAAAATGCATTTTAAATGTCTTTTTAAATGCAGCCACCACATGGCTCCTTCCTGATTCCCAGATCCTGAATGCATAAGTTTTCAACTTGTTCTGATCTGGTTTTTATATTTACAAACTATGTAATTGCATACACCCCCCAGCTGTGGCATCTGCACTTGGACCACGCCCAAAATGCACCTGAGCAGCAGGTAATTTTATTATAATAGTGCACATCAGAACTGTCAGTACAAGAAATGTCCAGACCTGCAGAGAATTTTTATGGGTTTATTTGAACTAAAACTCATGGTAATTTAAAAAATACAATAAATAAATTATTTTTTAAAATATTAAAAAATGGGAAAAATTATGACAATCTTGCTGGAAAGCAAGATCCCAAATACTCTGGAGATTACATTTTTCAGTTTCTTTTGTATATTTGGAATTAAGAAGGTAGCTTAAGGAAGACTGCATGAAGGTGGGAGAAAGCAAGGTGGGGATCAGAATCCAGGGTAGATACGTGTAGATTATGGGTAGATTATGTGTTCTCTTGAGGGTGGTATCACTTCTGGCATTTCATAGATGTGTTAACCTATACACACAAGAAAAATAAATAAGGCTGGCTTAAAAACCTTTCAGTAAAGAATTTGTGGGTCTGAGGTACAGCTGTCCACTAGTCCCTGCCCAGTTAAGAATTTATGATTTATGACAGCACCCCTTTTTGTCCACAGAATTTACTGACTATACACTGTTGTCACCTATCATATATGCCTCAAAAATAGAAGTTATTTTTCAGGTACTCTATAGGTTTTTTCTCCAGACCACCAGTGAGTTCAACTTCACCTCTAAGTATTTTAGGTGAGATGCCATGCCATACTGGAAAAAGTAGTGGGTTTTCAATAAGGATGGTGGGTATACCAGTCCCTAATGTAATACCCAAAATAATCAAATGACTTTGGAAGGTCATTTCATCTCTCAACATCTCAGCTTTCCCACCTGAAAAAATATAGAGGTTTGACAAAATGGCTATAGCTTTAAGTCTATTGTTGTCAATAACTAATGATTCTATACATGAAGTTAGTGCATAATCAAGGCTTTTTGAAACTCTACAATCAGAGCATCAACTCCTGAGGCAAACAGTTAAGTAACTTTCCTATATTACTGTACAGTTTTATGACATGGGAAAGCATTTATCTATTGTCAGACTTGCATAGCATCACTGCAGATTGCTAGGAGACAGTAAATGTTTTTACAAGCAAAAAGCTTTCACTTTTTCCTACTGCTATCTATTGCAAAAAAAAAAAAATTGCACAGCTACTGGTTCAAACATATTCCCTTTATCGACTCAGAGCTATACATATATCTTTTAACTTAGTAGCTCAATGATAGGAAGGAAAGGGTCTTTGTAGATAAATCTCAAAATAATGTCCTTGAAGATCTATTCCAAACAGATCTTCGGTTGATATAGATCTACCAAACACAGTGGGCTTTAAAAAGCAGTGAGATGAAGCTGTCTTCCAGATTGCAGAGACAAGACCACACTTGAATACACCCAACTCTCCCTGAAAGTATTAAGCACTAACCTCATTATAAAAACCTCCCTTTATGCAAACTAACCGGATTGCCTCAACCTTAAATGACCAAAATTAACACTTTCTCAGTAGATGTTCTTATCTCTTCTCACAGCTTTTTTTTATGTTCCTGTAATTAAATATCATTGCTTTTCAAAAAGGTCAACAACAATTTTTCCCTCATTCCCACAATTAAGTTCCACATTCAGATTATTCTGTTGTAAAAACTAAAGAATGAGCCAGACAAATGGTATCCCAGAGAGAGAATTGGTTAGCCATGGGACCAGAAAAATTCTTCTAAAGTTTATTAAATTGCTATCTTAAAACTGATAATAATCTGTTGTTACACATACTAATTATATCAAATTAAAATGAACCAAAATAAAGTAAAATGAGAGAGCACAATAGAAGACGTCATCAAAATTTACAGAAAAAATTCAAGGTTTTGCAGTGATTCTATTAATTCCGCCTATTCTTTACTTTTTAAAATGTAGCAGAACACATAATATTTACTTGGTAAATTCTTAATATAGATTATATGTGCAACATTACAAATTACCCATATTTCTAGAAGTCGCAAAGAAAAAAATTTAGTCATGACACTATTTTGAAATTAATGAAAGGAAGGCATTAATACAGGTGTTACTGCAAATAGTATAAAATTACTCCCCAAAGAAGGAGCATTCTAAATGTAACTTCACTCTTTCTCATCTCTGTTTGAGGAGTGTGTGACCACTCAATGATGAGGAATCACACACACACACACACACACACACACACACACACACACACAGCATCCACAGAAGTGATGCCTGCTTGAGCGTGGTTGATAGGGTACATGAATGTCCTACACGAGAGGGACAGCAATTTGAACATTTCACCTGAAATGTCATGTGGTGTGCTTGAGTGTGATATTGTTATGTTACAGAATTACATGCTTAAGATTTTGTAATAACAGATTTTGTAATAAAAAAGGGACGTGATTTGTCCCAGACCCTGTATATAAAATTTCAATGGAATAAAGATGCCATGTCAATGTACCACCGTTTCATGGTTAGTGTATTGACAAGTCAGTAGATGTTAACAATACTTTATATTGCATTTGTATGTCTGATAGTAGGGCCACAAATGGCTTGCAAAGATTGTGAACAGAGGTTAGAGGAAAAGGATGGAGGAGTTTAGAGCGACCGAATTAAAGCGATATTTTAACAATGTTGTTGGAAGCTCCATATACCATATATGTATGCCATGGTAGTGTAGAGCCTCAGTATCCAAAAGGCAGTACTAAACAAAATGAGTTTATATGCTGCTTAACAAAGAAACTTTCTGACCCTTCTTTTTTGGGGGAAAATAAATAAGAATAAGACTGTGGTTGTTTTAAAATTAAATATATACAATTACATATGAAGGAGGACACCCTAAAAACTGGAGTTGTCTTCTGGAGGGCAGGCCCCTTGTAGTGCATGCTTCCCTTACCTGGTAGGTGAATGTTCTAGGAACCCATCTGTATCAGTGTACCAGCTGGCATTGTTGTGAGAGGCTGCATGTGGCATCAATGAATTTTTTTAAGACTCTTTCAGTGCGTTTGCCCATTTCATGATGGGTGATTTATGAGTGCACCTGCCCACACTGCCCAAAGTGATCAGCAGTTTTTGCCCCCAAACTGCATGATTCCCATGCTTTACCCTCCCTATATCTCACCCTGAGAACATTTGTTTCCCTTGATGAAAAAAGTTCTCAAAAGGTAAAGTTTTGCCAATGTGGAAGAGGCGAAACAAAAAATGGCAGTTCTTTTGAGCAGTGGAAAAAATGTCTTGGTAGGTGTATTTAATCAAATGGAAAGTACTTTGAAAGTGACTGAAGTTTAGACAGGTAAGAATAAGTACACAATGTTTTTATAGATAAATTCCAGGTTTCTCAGGGTCGACCCTCGTATAAAACAAACCTCTTAGAACAGTGCTTGGCACAGAACAAAAAAAATTGAAAAATACTACCAGTAGCTACTACGATTTTGGTCTGTTAGAGGATATGGCGGGAGGGAAAAGGCAGATGAGAATATTTTTGTTTCTCTGAAAATCTCTTACAAAAGCACAAAAAATGTTCTATATTATGTGGAAATAATATTGTCTTTTGGACCATTTAACTAACAGTTCAAATTCTAGCCATTTAAAAATTGATGGAAAAAATAAGAGATGTGGAATTACTAGAGTACATGAAGGTGGATGTACAAACACAATGAGAAATAGAAAATGGAAAAATTTTCAGTCTTTCAAGAGATTTTATAAAACTTTTCATAAGACACTGCCACATACACTCATTTGTTGTAATCCTCTCACGAGGACATTTTCTCGTTGCGTTTTAGAAGGGCAGGAAGAGGGAGAGACGGGGAGAAACATTGATGTCAGAGAGAAACTTGGACTGGTTGCCTCTGCTAAGCTCCCCAACCAGGGATCGAATCCCAAACCTAGGTATGTGCCCTAACTGGGAACCGAATCTGCAACCTTTCTATGTATGGGAAGACACTCCAGTTAGCTGAGCCACACCAGCCGGGGCCACTCACTTTTAGCTGTTAAATGTAAGAGTTGGAAAAAACATACAAATACATGTAGCAGTGAGGCTCATTCTTATATGATTGATAGTCTTTTTTTAAAACATGTTTCAAGTCATGTAACTACACATTTTGAGTATGCCTAGAATGTAATATATATATAGCTTTGTCAATTGTTCTTTGTTCTTGTGACAAAATGAAGGTTTTTATTTATGATTTCAAAAAATTGACCACTTGGTCCCACTTTGTTTTAAATAATGTGCAAGGCCCTGGAAATTAAAAAATACCCAGAGAGTGCTTGTCCTCAATTTAACTCCTTAATTTATAGAGAATAGAACTATTTTTATGTACCAAAGAACAGTACAGAAATGTCATCATCAGGAACCTGGAAAACATTTTTCATTTGAATATTAGAGATCACTTGGAAGAAAAGGTACAAGGAAAAATATTTAGAAAAAATGTTAAATTAAAACTAGAGAGGAAAAACAGGAAAGGAAAAAATAATAATGTGAATTAATAGGTATGTTGAGAGTTGAGTATATAAAAAAATGAATGGTGCTGAGAATAATGTTTATTTAAAATTAATATGCTTAGAAAGACAACTTTTAACCTCAGTGTTCTTATTTTAGAAAATCAGTGATGAGAAACACAAGATGAAATATTCAGAAAAGTCAAAAGATTAGAATCAGACCAAAGGATATATTCTGAAAAGGTATGTTTAGGCTTCATTCTTACCCTGTAATTCATGTTGAGTGGTGGAATAGAGTGAGGTCATCTTGGTAATTCACAATGGTTGGTGCCGGGAAAGAACTGGAATAGTTCCCTTATGAGTAACAAATGCTATGTGTGTGACTATAATTACCAGTCTGTGATACAGTAAGAAAATTTTAAAGTCAAAACTAATGTTACATATTAAAGATATTGTTATAAAAATGACAAAGAAAAAGTCAATTAAGTAATAGGTAATTGAATATATTTGTATCTAGAGTTTCAGCAGCAAAACACTGGTTAAAATTTGACCAATTACACAAACACAATAGAATTTCTCAAGTGAAACTTTTCTCCTTACAAGGAGGTAGCAATACTTTAACTAGACCTTCATATTCCAGATTACCACTCCAGGAGTCATAGAGAAATGTGAAATTAGGAAGTCATAGATGACTCAGTTGGGGTTATCTAAAACAAAAGACTGGGGTATAACTGCAGGGCCGGTGTAAGTGTATATTTACTGATATTTTGGAACCAGTAAGCACAAGTGGCACAGCTACATTCTTTTCAGGCTGGCTGGTCTCAATAGAAAGTCAGTTTATGACTGGATACTGCAGCATAAAAGGGAATCAATTGTGTGATTGAAATATTTGATGGCACTACGTTCCAAGACTCGAAAACCTACATCTTCACCAAAGAGTTGAGATACCTGCCTTAAGACTTTCATCATATACATGTCAATTTCTGACTCATTGCCATTTTTTTCTGTTTCCTAGCTAAATCTCTTTTCAGTTTGAACTCTCCATATATTTTACATTTGATTAGGTTGATTTTACTAAAGTGAGATGTTCCCCAGCGAGCTTTGTTAGAGTTTTGGGTGTTTCGAAGGTCTTCGGTTAGGAATTTCAACCATCTTTTTGGTTATTCCCACAGATAACTTACTGAATCCTACTGAAGAGTTGTGTATTTTACTAGTTTAACATTCCGAAGACATCTTTTCCCATGATTTGCAAGTGCTTGGAATAGCACACATTATTTCAGGTTCCAACTACAAAGTTTATTTTGGTCATACAGCAACCTAAGTAAAATTTGATTGGGTGGAAAGTGTACATTTTTTCTCATTTAGTTAATAAAAGTATGGGGGTTTTTTGCATTCTACTCCATCAAATATCCTTGTATCCCCCAAACCAATATATCTACATATTGTGAAATGGTAAAAATGTAAATAAAAATGACTAAAATTATATCCATCCATAAAGTAGATAGTGGTACTGACATACCTACAGAATTACAGCTACAAAGTGGATTTGGGGAAAACATAATTAATTTTATCTTCAGCATGTTATGTTTTGTAGTCCTTTGGGATAGCCAAGTATTTTTCCAGGAGACAGTTAATAGTGAGTGACATGTGCAACTCCAGGATAAAGAAAGGATAGGAAACTGTGCCTTGGTTAAAACAATTTATGCCATTGACAATTACATGAGAATGGTTTATCTTGAATATGAAGCAGAAACAAGATCTCAGTGGGTGGAAGAGTACATGGGACATGTTTAAACAGAGTATAGAGAAGATTCATTCAAGAAGTTTGGCTGCGAAGGAGAGGGAAAAAGAGAGCTAAGTTGTTGCTTGATAGAGACTGAGGTGAGAGAGGTTACTTTTTGTTTTGTTTGTTTTGTGGTTTATGGGAAAGACTTAAGCATGTTTAAACATTGAATGCAAGTCCAAAGAAAGAAGAGATGGCAAATACTGCAGACAGTATCACACAACATTAACCTTACAAATATTTGCACAGAGATTAAGCAAATGGATGCATTTTAGCATGCTTCAAATCTAGAAGAAAATTATATGATAATTTCTAAGAGGGGTTTAAAAAAAAAGAAAGCAATGAAAGTGATAACTCCAAAGGGGTGAAGGCAGGCTGGAAGTTCATGGTTATGACTGGGGTTGTTTTATTGTGCCAGGGGCCGATCACTGCAGGTGCCATGGTGTTTCTCGGGGCTTGTGGGGCATGCGTGTGCCCAGGGAAAGTCAGCAGCAGAACTCTGCACTGTTTGCGGGTGTCCACTGCACTTTCCCCTCGGTTTGCTTTATGCACCAGGATTATTTCATCCACCTTGGGTAGTCACCGAAAAAAGCCTTTGGCGTCATACCTTCAGTTTTCTAAAGAACAGCTACCCGAACTTCTGGTCAAGATGGAGGCATAGGTAGACACTTCACCTTCTTGCACAACCACAGAGAGAATTACAACTAAATCTCAAAACAAATAACACACAGAACTGTCAGAAAATTGGCCTGTATGGAAGTCTTAAAACCAAGGAATTAAAGGAACCACATTCATTGAGAGGGTTAGGAAGAGCAGAGACATGGAGATGGGTGCAGAGGCAAGGAGACACGATGTGGTATGGAGAGGTGGCGGTGGTGGTGGAAGGGCCATCCCACACTCATGTGTGGTGGATAAAAATCGGGAGGGATACCTTGGGAGTGAGTGATCCCAGCTCCAGACCAGACCACACAGCCCATGGTTCCACCATCAGGAGAATAAATCCCTATAATTTCTGGCTGTAAAAACCAGTGGGGCTGGGGTGGCAGAAGAAGCTGCCAGACTTTCAGGAGACTCTGCTTAAAGGGCACAAACAGTCTTAGAACACATGCAGACCCAACGTCTCTGGGATTCAGCACAAAAGCAACAGCTGGAAGGGTGCCAGTCACATACAAGGAGTGGGTGAAGTGACTGGAAACAGGGCAGGTGCCAGGCCAACCTCCAGAAACCAGGCAGAGACATTGTCCCCTCTCTAGGCCCTCTCCCCACACAGAGCCACAGAGCACTGAGGCAGGTTGCCCTGCCCTAGCAATTAACTAAAGCTCTGCCCCACACAATCTACCTGTGTCTTTTCTACAATAGACCAAGTAGGAAGTCAAAACAACTCTACTTAATACACAGAAACAAACACAAGGAGGCTGCCAAACTGAGGAGACAAAGAAATATGGCTCAAATGAAAGAACAGATCAAAACTCCATAGAAAGAATTAAGTGAAATGGAGATAGCCTACCTATCAGATGCAGAGTTTAAAAAACTGATGATAAGCATGGCGTGAAAACTAATTGAGTACAGCAACAACATAAAAAAAGAAATGAAGGTTACACTAAGTGAAATAAAGAAAAAATACGGAGAATCCTCAGTGAAGTGGAGGAAGCTGGGATTCAAATCAACAGTTTGGAACCTAAGGAAGAAATAAACATTCAACCAGAAAAGCAAGAAGAAAAAGTAATTCAAAAAAACAAGGATAGTATAAGAAGCCTCTGGGACCTCTCCAAATGTACCAACTTCCAAATCAGAGGGGTACCAGAAGGAGAAGAGGAAGAGCAAAAAAATGTAACCTTTTTTGAAAAAATTATGAAAGAAACTTCACTGATGTGGTGAAGGAAATAGATATATAACTCCAGGAAGCCCAGAGAATCCCAAATAAGTTAGACCCAAAGAGGACCACACAAAGACACATCGTAACTAAAATGCCAAAGATTGAAAATAAAGAGAGTCTTAAAATAGCAAGAGAAAAGCAGAGACTTTCCTACAAAGGAGTTCCCTTAAGACTGTCAACTGATTCCTCAAAAGAAACTTTGCAGGCAAGAAGTATTCAAAGTGATGAAAACCAAAGACCTACAACATAGATTACTCTATCCAGCAACGCTGTCATTTAGAATGGAAGGGCAGATAAAGTGCTTCCCAGACAAGGGAAAGCTAAAGGAGTTCATCATCGCCAACCCATTATTAAATGAAATGTTACAGGGACTTAGCTAAGAAAAAGAGGATCAAAAATATGAACATTAAAATGGCAACAAATTCACAACTATCAACATTTGAATTTAAAAAATAAGAACAAAAACAAAAGCGAACTAAGCAAACAACCAGAACAGGAACGGAATCATAGGTGTGGGGATCATTTGGAGGGTTACCAGCAGGGAGGGGGAAGAAGGAGAATGGAGGAAAAGGTGCAGGGATTAAGAAGCATAATTGGTAGGTGCAAAATAGACAAGGAGATATTAACAAATGAAGGAGATATTATTTAACAAATTTACTAATGCTGTTTATTCAGATTATTGACGTTTCAACATAACTCATGCTGGCATGAAATGTATTTGCAACCATATCTTTCTCTCACATACATACATATTTTCTGAATATAATTTTCCAGCAGCTATCAATTTTTAAAATAATAACTATAACAATTGTCATATATTCATAGAATACATTTAACAAAATCTGGAGGATCCGCAGACCCCATCGCCCGAATTTCAGTGGGTGAAGGCCGTGAGCATAGATATACTCTGCTTTTAGTTCTCATGGTCCCATTATAACTTTAACTCATAGAGCCTTGTTTTTGTTGTTCTTCTTTATTTCTTGGTTTACCTATGTACTCCTCACTACAAAAGATTACAGAATCAGTGCACTTAAATCACAACCCAACTTCCTTCCCCTTCTGTACCTCACAAATTACATAATCATCTTGGGTTTACTGTCATTCAGCATGCAACATGTGCAGGCGCTACACAGAGTATGAGTGTGAAAGAAGGAATAGATGATGGCAAAATAAAATGTTTGATTTTATAACTGTTTTTTAAAACATTTTGTTTATTTATTTATTTTTAGAGAGGGAAACATCAATGTGTGGTTGCCTCTCATGCACCCACTACTGGGGACCTGGCCCCAAACCCAAGCATGTGCCCTGACAGGGAAAGGAAATGGCAACCCCTTGGTTTGCAGGTCAGTGCTCAACCCACTGAACTACACCAGCCAGGGCTGATTTTATTATTCTTAATTGATCTAATACATAACTGTGTATTCAAGGTAATCATAGTAATAATGTATTGGGTGATTATAGTTTATTGATAAGTGAAATGAATGATATCAATGCTGTAAGAATGAGAGGAGGAAATTGAGAATACTGCTATAAGGTTCCTGCACCATCCATGAAGCATTATAACATTGTTTGAAGACAGACTTATTTAGTTATAAATGTATATTGCAAACTCTAGGGCAACCATTAAAAATTTTTTAAGAAATATGATTAATATGCCAAGAGAAGAGACACAATCAATTCATACCAGAGAAGACAGAAAAAGAGTGAAAGACACAAAAGAACCAAAGAACATGGTCGTGAATAGAACACAGTAGCAGATTTGTTAAATATGTATTTCCCATGTGCTCAGAAACAGAACTGCCTCCCACTGTGAAGGTGACAACAATTGCTATCGCTTCCGTTTGGATCTGTTGGGTCACCAGCTGCTAAGGGTTCTGATACTTAGAAGTAATTCCTTCTGATGTTGGTGATTGGAACAGTAGATCAAATATTTTATACAGCAGTCCCTCCTTATTCGTGGTTTTGCTTTCCATGGTTTCCGTTATCCATAGCCAATGGCAGTCCAAAAATATTAAATGGAAAATTCTAGATATAAACAAATTTTAAGTTTTCAAGTGCATACCATTCTGAGTAACATCATAAAATCTCATGGCATTTCAGTCCATCCCACCCTGGACATGAATCATGCCTTTGTCCAGCATACCCATGGTGTAAACACTTAGTCACTTAGAAGCCATCTGACTGTCAAGGTATTGTAGTGCATGTGTTTAAGTAACTTTTCAAAATGATTCAAAAGTGCAAGAGTATTGATGCTGGCAATTCAAATATGGCAAAAAGAAGGCTGCAAAATGCTTCCTTCAAGTGCAAAAGAATGTTATCTGTAGGAAAAAACTTACAATTTCAGGGATCCACTGTGGGGGTCTTAGAATGTATCCCCTGCAGATAAGAAAGGGCTACCACCACACAAGTTTCTTGCACTTTATAAGAGTTTTAGTGACCCACTCCTCTCAGTTTTCACTCCCCAGTCCTTTTCTCTAGATAAAATCATGAATCCATAGAAACCGGACCAAACGATTGAATAGTTGAATGGCAGACACCTCATTTTACTCAGAATCACTGACCCTTCTTTGTCTTCTTGAGATAATGCCCTTAAATCAAACTGTATTCACTTATTCGAAGAAGGTATTGTATGTGTCATACATGGTGGGAAGCACTGGTGATCAGAGTGAATATAACCAGATTCCTTCCTTCAATGAGTTCACATTCTAATTGAGAAAGTAGACAACAAAAATAGATGATTCAGTATAGCATAATAAACACTATGGTGGATAATTAAATATAAATATTGAGGCACAGGTTAAAAGTACAATACTTAACCTAGACTGGAAGACTATCTAGAAACAATATTATGACAAAGGTGAGTTTTGAAAGACAGGAAACGGTTAGCCAGGTGAAGAAATATGTTGCAAAAATGTTTCAGACAATGTAAACAATGCATGGAGAAACATAGAGAGTGGGCCTGACATTTTCAGGGCTGTGGTAACACTCTTAGGGTAATTCTTTCCCAGAAGTCTCCTTGGTCCTTGGTTCTTTTTACAATGTGAAAAGAGCTCTCTGGGACTGTGCCTCAATCCACCAGATGTCCAAGGGCATTTCTTAAATCAAGGGCTAACTTTAAAGTGCAAAGTAGAATCATGTCTCAGTAAAAATCAATGACATTGTTTTTAAAAAAAAATAATAGGAGAGGTAAAATAAGGAAGAAGAAAAGAGACAACCTCTAACTCCATTCCCCTCCTGAGATGTCAGGAGGTATGTATTTCGCGTGTTAGTTGGCTCTGGGCTGACAAATGGCCCCGGAGATGGTGCAGAAATTATTTGCACTAGCAAATACCTGAGAGGTGTCAATATCTGACAAGTTAAAATAAGATAAAATGCAAGCTTTGTCTGCAACTGACTAAAATGCCAGGCTCTAGTTTTCCTGATATGATGCTATCCAGTGCATTCTCATCATTTGCTGCAAAAACAACTCCAGAAATGATCAGATCAGCTGATGTGTTGTATCAGTCATGTCATGCAACTGACCTAACATGCATGATGTTTGCCAATAAGAGGAAGGGTAGCTGTGGTTTTTTTTTATATTTATTTATTTTTAATAGAAAGAGAGGAAGAGAGAGAGAGAGAAACATAGATTTGTTGTTTCACTTATTTATGCACTTACTGATTGCTACTTTTATGAGTCCTGACCAGGGACTGAAGCCTTGATGTATCAGAACATCACACTAACCGAGTACCAGGCTAGAGGACAGCTGTGTTTTTGAAGCCCACACTATGGTTCTTACAGTTCAGTATCCACAGAAAATCTAACTAATTTGTCTTTAATTTTCTTTTCACCTTAATACACAGTATCCTAACTTGAGTTGAGAAATCAGCCACTTATCTCTAAGCTTTCTTAGATGTCAATCAATAAATCAACAAAAAAAGTGTTGGAAGGGATGTGGCGAGAGGGCACCCTCATACACTGTTGGTAGGAACACAGACTGGTGCAGCCACTGTGGAAAGCAGTATAGAGTTACCGCAAAAATTTAAAATGGACCTGCCTTATGACCCAGCAATTCCATTTCTGGGATTATATCCAAAGAGCCCCCACCCCCAAAATATAGGCACTCCCATGTTTATTGCAGCGTTATTTACAATAGCTGAGATTTGTAAGCAACCTACGTCCCCATCAGCAGAAAATGAATAGAAAACCTGTGGGATATTTACAAAACAGAATACTACTCAGCTGTAAAAAAAAAAGGAAATCTTACCTTTTGTGACAGTATGGATGGACCTGGAAAGTATTATGCTAAGTGAAATAAGGCAGTCAGAAAACAGTAAGTACCATATAATTTCACTTATATGTGGGATCTAATGAACAAAATAAACTAAAAAACAAAACACAAACAGATTCACAGATGCAGAGAATAGACTGACAGCTGTCAGAGGTGTGGGGGGTTGCAAAACTGGGTGAAATAGGTGAAGGGATTAAGCAAAGAAAAAAATTCAGACATAGACAACAGTACGGTGTTTACCAGAGTGAAAGAGGGTGTGGGAGGTAAGAGAAGATAAAGGGAGGATTAGTGGGATGGAAAGAGACTTGACCTGGGGTGGTGAAAACACAATGCAATATATAGGTGGTGTGTTATAAAATTGTGCACCTAAAACCTATATATTGTTGTTAATCAATGTCACCCCAATCAATTCAGTAAACATAATATTAAAATCTATCAGATTTCATCTTGCCAACAAGTTAAGCAAGTTGCAAAAGCTTGAAGTGTCGTCTTCACAGTAAGTGCACGTGGCAATAAATTGTGAATGTGGTAAGTCAAGAGACGATCAAACTAAAATGACTAATCACCAACAGTTCTTTCTGCAGTGGGGCCGGATCACACAGGGAAGAATTTTTCAGAACATGAATGAAAATGCCTAAGCCTAATTCCTTGTCTTTCCTTCCTCTTCTGCTTCTTCTTAATCAAAATTAGTAAATGAACAAAATGTTTTGAACTTCCACCTTGATTTCATAACCTTATTATCTCTGGCTCCCCATCTTCTCACTTTTCCCCTGGATGCAATTCACAATGAGCAGAGAAGAATGTCCCCATCTGTTGCTCAAACCACGGCCAGCTCATTATCGTTCCTGCAATTTCTTTTCTTCTACATTGTAGCCAGGTCGTTTATTATAAAATAATTTTTTCCTAAAACTAACTTTTTAGATAAATGAAAGTATTGAGTAGATTTTGTTTCTGCATGTGTTTTCAGAAAATTTTGATGTGGCGAAGAATTGAAAATAATACATTACCCCAGAAATTATTGGCTTATGTAAATCTTTTATGTCTGGTGAGAACTGGTGATCCAAACCTTTAGATTTAGAAACACCTTTAGAAAACTAAAAAGATCTAAAATAGCATCTGGAAAAATAAATAGATAACATTTAATAAAAATAAATTTCAAAATAATAGACTGATCTCTAAAATGCCCTTCTGGATAATAAAATCTATTCTGAAATCAAAAATACCTTATGAGGCCATTATAACATCAACTAGACATAGTTAAATAAAACAATTAGATGGACCAGAACTGAATCTATAATATGTACATTATAGTATAGGAAGCATCACAATTCAATGAGAAACAGATGGAAAAATTTTAAAACTGCATTGGCTGAAAACTTCGATGTCATAGAAAGGGTAGGAAGAGACTGCTAGTGACTTAAGAGTCCAAATGTAACATATGGACTTTGTTTGGTCTCTAATGGAAAAAAAATCTATTGTAAAAGATAAGTCTGAACTATCAGGAAAATCTGAATATGGACTGACTTTAAAAAGAAAACAATGTTGAGAAAATCAGTCAGCTGTTCATAAAAAATCAACATATGCCTTTAACATATGTCCTGCAAAAATACAAGGGTAATAAAGAGTCAAGTGAAAAATAAAAACAAGAGCATAAAATAAACAGCTAAAATAAAATTGTGATTGAATATCAAATCTCTACATGAAAGAAGGGTTTTATAATCTTAAAGGTAAACATCAAAATTTTTGTTATATAAAGTCTAAGTAATTTTATACTAACATCATATAAATGTTTTAAAGTTCAAAGTCACATAAAATGCTAGAAAGCGAGCCATGGCAAAAAAAAAAAAAAAAAAAAGGACAAATGGTTAATCTTTGTATTATAAGAAGAGCTCTTAAAAACACTAAGATCACAAAACAGCAAAAAGCAAAGGTCACAGTCACTGGATATGAGAAAAATACCATAGGCATATCTATATAAATATAGACACATATCACACATTGCTGTGCATAATGCACACCTTTTTGCCCAAATTTTTGAAGGGAAAACAAGGATGTACATTATGCATGGGTATAATGATTACATACCATGTGTATAATAATGGGTATAATAATCTCATGTATAAAACACACAGAAAAGTGGGTGCACATTATACACAGCAAGCTATAGTATATATTATTGTCATTAGTAAAGACATGTAAGTTAAAATAAAAATGCTTCACCTATCAAAAGATCAATGAAAATGTATCAAATATAATTCTTCCTAGGTTCAAAAACAGTCTTTAAAATGTTCAAACCTTTGACTATAATTGTTAGAATTTACACTAAAATAAATCTTAATTTTTTTAACAATGAGGAAGGTTGTTCGTTAAATGTTACTTACTATAGCAAAAAAATTAAAAACAAAAATTCCACAATAGAAAAATGATTCTATAAATAATAACTCAGCATTGCTTGGTGTGGCTCAGTGGCTGAGAACTGGCCTGCGAATCAAAGGTTGCTGGTTCGATTCCCAGCCAGGGCACATGCCTGGGTTGCGGACCAGGTCCCCAGTGGGGGTGGGAGAGGCAACCACACTTTGATCTTTCACTCCCTCTCTCTCCACTCCATTCCCCCTCTCTCTAAAAATAAATAAATCTTTAAAAAATATATTACCTGGAAAATATGTGTCTTATCTACAGTGTTTACAATTAGTGTTCATGAGGAAAGAATGACATAGAAGTTAAGCAATCTGAGCTATTGCTTGATCTTCACTGCGATACACTATGTCACACTGAAATTTATTTTGTCCTTTAATTACAGGTCTCTGTATCAAGCACCTAGGTCGGCAGAAAGTGAGAATGAATTGCTGAGTGCAGGTGAAATAGAGATCTCTGGCAGAGCCCTTGATCTTCCCTTAGCAAAATTCTTGGAGATTATGAAAGATAATGCCTCATGTTATTCTGAACCAAGACTTTTTCTATCATGAGCCATACATACCATCAATCATATTAAGAACCGTGTGCTGATGTGCCGATTAAGGAGCATTGTGAGATGTTGGAGGTATGTCACTTTGGGAAAAAAAGAGCATTCTACTAACTAAATTTTCTTCTTTTAATTTTAAGTACACTGCCAGAATATGTGTATAAGTATTGCAGTATTTTTGGTAATAATGACATATCATAGGAAAAAACTGAAGTGCCCAATAATAGAATAATTAAATGTAATATAGTATATACTTTCTGTGAAATATTATATAGCAGTTACAAATGAGGTAGAGCCATATATTTTGATGTGAAAATTCATTGTAAAACATAAATGAAGTAATTCACAAACAGTATGTTTGTCTGTGTATAATTTAGTTACCTTTAGGGAGTGGGTTGGAAAGGGCCTTTACTTTTTTACATACTTCTGCCTTCATTTGCATTTTTGTGTTGATTTTATCACAATAGAAGGAGGAAGAGAAGGAAGAGGAAGAAGATGAAAAGGAAGAAGGGGGAAAGATAGAAGGAAGAGGAAAAGACAAAAGAATCGACAATAACAACACCACCAAAGTGGTAGAGCAAGGAGAGAAGGTGGAAAAAAGAGGAAAGTCTGCAGGTGCTGCCATCAGATGAATGTGGAGTTGGCCTTGACTCTCCAGAGAAGGTGTTACACCACAGCATTATCTTAGTGAAATCAAAGTAGGCCAGGGTGTACTTCTAATTTGTTGCTGCTCAAGTGTCAGTTTATCAAGAACTGATTTATTTTTGATCTATCTATTAGGGAGGCTTAATGTTTTCTTCAAATATGAGGAGGATAAAAAAACTGGGAAATCATCACATACATTTATAGTTAGAATTATTGTACCAGAGATTCACGTTCTCTGATTAGTCTGGTCTTCTCTCCAGTAAGGCCATTTGGGAGAGTAGGGTGGTTAAGAGCATGCAGACGTAATTTCAGATCTTGTCTGGGCCACTTACAATACTGACTTTGGTCAAGTTACTTAACCTTGGTTTATCAATCCATTAAGAGAAGATGCTAACATTTATTTCTCAGATTTGCTGTGCAGAAAAGAGCGTATTAACATACTGCAGAGGTAATTTGATTAGCCTAGAAAGTGGAGGAAGAATCTGATATGAATAACTTTTTTCAGCTTATGTGTCTGTTTGCCTAGTGGGGTTATAGCTGACAGAGAACCGGAAAGCTGTATCTGCTACAATTGCATTATTAACTAGCAGTCAAGAATTGTCAGTACTGTATTATTACTATGCTAGACACAGACAATACAGCAGAGAAAAAGACAGAAAAGGCTCCTGCTTTTTGCTGTGAGTAAATAGATTAAGGAAGTCAAACACTGAACCATTTAGTCCATGTCGTGATAAGAAGAGAGCAAGTGTCATGAAAGAATAAAATGAGCAGCCCCCAAAAGACAGAGAAAGGCTCCAGAAAGAAGTAAGATTGCGGCTGAGAATTAACAGACGAGTAGGAGTTAGCCAGGTGACAGAGAAGAAAGAATGTGACTCAGGCAGAGGAAATTGTTACTGCAAGGACCTTAGGTCGGAAAAAACCGAGAGTTTTGGAGGCGCTGGAAAAGGTCTAGAACAGCTATGGCTCAGAGAGCTATGGAGAGCAATGAGGTTGCAAAAGAGCCCGGATCCTGCCGAGGTTATGTCTTAGAGGCAAACCGAAAGACTGCTGTCACCATTTCCTTAAAGACAAAGGGAGCCATTAAAGGTTTCTAAATTGGAAATTCTTTCTGCCTCCCTTCTCTGTTCTTCTCTTTAATGTGTACGTAATTCTCCTTCCTCTGAAAGGCTTTGTGGTGGGGACACATTTTGACCCTTATTATTATAAAGTGATATTGATTCATCAAATTTTCAGAGTTCTGAAGCTGATTGACTATGTGTGCCTATCTGCTGCAGGAACGGAACCTATTTAAAGTGCCTCTCACCTTGTTTTCTTTCCATATTTATATTGTTCTTGTTTGTCAGTCCTTACAACATCGAATGTGAGTAAGGTACTAAGGTTTGATTTCTAATGGCCTTGTGATTATGCAAATTGACATATCATTGTTTTACTTATTACACTATAGAGTTAGAAAACACACAGGTAATGTTTTGACACTCAGAATCTGACCGTACTGGATTTTTCCCCCCAATAGTACTATTTTTTTCTTTGTTCAATTCCCTTGCGAGAAATTGCAACCATTAGTTTCTGCCTTCCATTCCCCAAAGAGATAGTGTATGTCCTATGCACATTACTAGCATCTCATTTATAATCATAACTACCTTGCAGGAATAAATTTCTATTTTTGTTTATAGTTGGAAGACAAAGGCTCAGAGGTCATAGAGGTTTCCTGTGCTATTTGGAAGTAGGTTATTCTTAGGCGGAAAAGGCATAAAGCAAAGGAGCAATTACTATTGGAACAATTATATATCTTGTAACAAATGCACAAAATAAATTGACATAACGCACAGATGTTCACAGACACAGTTCAGAACTATGGCAGCCTGATGCCCAGATGCTGACTGCAGTTCATGGGAAGGAGCTTGGTGAGGCCATCTGCCGCTCAGGGTGTGTGTTGACTTGACAACAGCTCTCTGCAAAATAAAGCTTGAACACTATTTTCACTTTCCATTTTTTTTTATCAAAGCAAAAATTTGCTTTGGATTTCTCTCTGTTAGCAGAAAACAGGTTCTAATATAGGTCTTTCATGAAAGCAAAGTGACTCAAAATAAACTTTCAAAAGTAGGAGGTACCTGCCACACAGTGAATAAATGTCAAACGCAACCCCAAGTAATCAGCTGCAGCTTATCTGTGCTTCTACCACCTCTAAAAATTCCTAGATCTGTGAATTTGGAAAAAATGAAATAAACCTATCCCTAGATATGTGCAAAAAATCATGTTTGAAATTATGGGCCTTGAAATGCGTGAGAAGAAAAGTGTTCTCCTCAAACCTCTAGCCTACAAACAACTGAGAATATACAAAATCTGACCGTTGATGAAAAATACATGTTACTTGCTATAAATGGAAATGAATGGTAGAAATAAAAGTAAGTACACCATGTTCAAATCATCAATACATCTTCGCCCAGACATATGGTTGTATTTATGGTTGGGGAGATACTAAAAATAACAAGAAAGGACACAAGACTTGTTAAAGCACCATCTTTTAAAAATGTGTGAGAGTGAACACAAGAACACATTTTATTTAATGTGCGAGAATTTTTCAGACACTTTTTTCTTGCAAATTTCTCACCTAATTCTATTTACGTAATTGTTGCTTGGCATAGAGTTTCACCACACAGCACGTTTTCATTGATTATCCAAGTTTGCTGAATACTTTCCAAGAGGCAACAGAGTTTCTGTCCTACAAATATTGGAAATTCCCCAGAAGTCCTGGGATTTGGGGGAAATCTTAAGATATACATGTTTCTAATTCTTGAAAACATTTTCAGCCTTAATGTTATGCGGCTTTTAAAAACAGGGCCTAGTTTTTTAAAGGTTATCCTGCATTTAGCCACAAATTGAGAAAATTGTTGTAAACATATGCTTCTTAAATAAAAAAGAAAACCCTGTCTAAATACCTAAACCAATGATCAGTTTATCTTTGTTGTCACGAACTATGGGCTCAGCCCTGTGGTAGACCCCTCCACAACAAATTAAAAGAGTGATTTTTTTTTGTTTTAATAATTTACTTCCAAAGCTATGGTGCTACTGGACCATAGCTATGGACCAAGAAACAAAACCTGTAAATTCCTTTGTTAACCTGTTAATTATACTTTTTCCTATCAGAAGTACTCTTTTTTCTTTTTCTTACAAGGTTAGAGTACTTTTACATGAACAGATTTCCACAGTGAAATTCTTCCCTTAACTAGTGTAACTTGCAAGACATTATAGCTTCTTTAGTTGTTGTTTTCTTTCATACATAATAGCTAATTTTCACGTAGAATTATCAGTTCAGAGGGAGTGCTTGGTTATAATGCTGACTAAATATGGTCAAATGCCAACCGGCACCCTGGCTCCCACATCTGCCCCTTTGCAGTCTGAGATAACCGTCCCCGACAGTTCTTGCAACCTTTAATGACCCAGTGCAGCAAGTGGGGGCCAGAGTGAAGATGAAAAGCAAATGAACTTTTGATGGTTCCCACTGATTATAAATGTTAAACATCTGCTAAAGTATTCCAGGGTTACTATGGAAATGTTTAACTTGCACTTATTTGTTAAAAGGTAAATATTTAGGAGAGCAAGGTGTAAGAATATGACAAAAGGAGATGTTTGATAGCACAAGTTAACAACAAAATCTGACAACAAAGCTATATTCTAAATACGTGTGAAAAAGAAGAAAAGGAATTTGATGGAAGCTTTCTAGCATTTAACCCATTTTAATTTGAATTGCAGATTAAGAGTAGGAAACAAATTATAGAATTGAAACTTCAGCTGTGAACAAAAACCTGAGAGAAAAAATACACACACACACACACACACACACATACATTTAAAGCTATCGCAAATCAGAAAATTCTGGTGAGAGGTTAGACTGAAGAAACTAAGAGTGTGAAAACGGAGAAGAAATAGGATTTAAAGTTCTAAACTGAAAGAAATAGCCTCAATCACATTATAATTTATTGTATCTGCTGTCATTTTTATTTTTAAGTTATGAATTATAGAATTATAAATTATACGCTATTTTAAATATACAGAAAAAATGTAATAGGAAAATGCCTGTTATAACTTTTACACTGATTATAGATGGCGGGATGCCGGATGTATTTGTACTTCATTTCCACATTACTTCAGTCTCACTGAAATCTGAAACCCATGAATGCAAGATGGCTGCAACTATTTTTACATTACCTGCCCACGAAAAAGGCAGTCATTGACCAACCACCTTGTGCAAAACAGAGAAAGTTGTCTCAGAACATTTTCTTTAACTAGTTCTCCAGTTGTGGTTTAACGAATCTCACCTTTTACCATTTATCCTCCAGAGATCTTTGAGTTCACCTCAACAGTAGTCATTTCTCACAGTTTAGGCTTAAGGTTACTTTAAATTTTCAAAGGGAAGGGTTTCTGAATTAAGTAATGGTGTTCAGAATTAATATATGTACCTGAATATATGAAATATTGAACTCTGAATCAAGTTTTTCCAAGCAGGAGGCAGTCTTACACTTCTCTTTGTTTACTATTAAAATAAAATAACCCCTCATGGTTTCTGCTGCCAAAGCAACTAAAAACTGTCTTGCTGTCTATACTAATTCAGATGCACGGTTGTGTAAAAAGTGATTGACTGATAAGAGATAGCAGCACAAAGGCCAGGCTCCAGTTCATTCCATATTGCATAGCAGCAGGCAGCTCCTTGCGCTAAGCAAGACTTGGACCCAGGGTTTGCTTTCTAAAGTGGGTGCCTCTTGAGACAGTTTTTACTTGTAACAGGAAAGTGTGTGGGCACTGAAATTACTCTACACGTCATAGCTCAAATAAGCACTGGGTTGTTTGAAAGAAACATCCGGAGCCCAGAAGAAATCGTCTGACTTAAAATTTTAACATTTTTGAAGACCAAGAAACAAATGTAATTTTTTTTCTTCCAAATTAGCTTTCTTCTTTACAGGATACGCTTCTTACTCTATTCTTCCCAAAGCATTGTTTCTATGGTGTTTGTTCCACGTTTGCTCTTGAGTTCTGAAAATTGCCAGCTGCAAATTCTGACATGCCAAGGGCTCAGCTATATTTGCCCTACCAAGAAAAGGTAAAAACAGAATCTTGGAGCCAGTAAAGATTATAAACATGTTTCCTCGCTGTTGGTGTGCTGTTTATAAAAATAACTCACTTTAAAACTTTAATAAGCCCCCAAGCTTCATTATTTTGCTTTCCCTCCAAGTATAAAGCACGGATGTTTTGGCATCTTGGAATTTGAAGTTTGGAATTGTTAGGAAAGGCTGTGAGTAGGCAGGGAACTAGCACACTGGGCAGGTTGAGGTTCAGCGATTTTCTCAAAATAAGGTAAAAGAACAGTCCGTGGGCTGGAAGCTTAATAAAGGCCCACAAGTGCTCGGAATTAATGCACTGAACCAAATAAGGGCACTGGACTTCTTCTCAATATTGAAGACATTAGACAATCCTACCACTTTTAGAAATAGGCAGTATGTTTGTGTATAAAATTCTGAAGTAAAACAATGGTAATATAAAACATATGATTATCTAACAAGACTAGGGAATTTTATATAAAAGCAAAAGCTTTGCTTAAAATGTTTCCTATTGTTCACAGAGTAAGAAATACTGTTACTTATGATTATAAAGGACATTTATCTTCCCTATTCCTGTTTCTAACATGACTATCCTCTCAATTTCCACCCAATATTAAACTTTTCCCCCTAGCAGACTCTAGAATTCACTGCCCAATATCAGATCTACTAATCACATGTGCTATTTAAATAAAATAAAATTAATTCATTTACTTTTTTCAGACTCACGGGTCACATTTCAAATGCTCAGATGTATGTGACTGGTGGCTGCCATAGTGAACACCATAAAACATGTTCGCCACCACCAAAGTTCTACTTCTGCGAGATTCAAACATTTCCAGTTTTTAAACATAAAATTTTATGCAAAAAAATAAGTAATAACTATTTTTGGAATGACACTGCATAGCTTTCTCTTAATATTTAGTTGTGGAAAGCAGGCAGCCAATTAAGATAAGAAAAATGAGGAATGGAACATCGCTTTGAAAACTTCTGGAAGCATGGACATCATTGGCTTCATGGGGCAGGGACTGGGTGGTCCTTCTAAGACCTGCTATTTAACAAAGTGTCTGTATTAAGAGTGGCACTTGTAACTTTTAACAGTAATTTCTTTTCAGAATTAGAACTTTCTGGATGTGTATGTTGGAAAATGGAGAGAAGTGAGGGGTTTGATTTTGTTTCATTTACTTCTATAGTTTCAAACTGCAAATTTATAACACGCTTACTTTTTTTTAAAACAGTGAAAATCTTCAAAGTTGGGAAGTGTTTGCAACGGTGTATGACTGTATCTCAAAGATTTAGCTTGCCCTCCCACCCCCACACGACCATCAGAAACCCACTTTTAACTCCGCCTTACTGCCCTGTCACGCAGTAGTGTAAATCATTTTGTCTACCCACATTCAGTCAAGCCCATCTGTGTAGGATACACACTCCAATCATCAGTTTTTCCATTCCCCATGTTAAATGCAAACACACCAGGCAGAGAAAACCAGCTTCTCCTATTGGATTCTCAGCCAGTCAAATGAATTGTTGACTGGCTTGAATTGTTGCCACTACTAATTATAATGAATGAGAAACTGTTTTCTTAGATAACCCTTTGATTTTAGAAAAATCTTATAATCTTTGCTCATGACAATAGAAAAAAAAGAAGCAACTAAATTGGACTATTTCTAAATTAGTATTTTTATGTTCCAATAATCTATTTATTAGTTAGCTTTGTGCTAATAAAATATTTAGGCAAATTTTAATAAGCTTAAAAACTCTTTAAATGTGACTTAAAATGTTAATATACTTAATATTTAAAATTACATTGTTATCAATTGCCCAGAATTGTTCTCCTCTCTCCAAATAGTTTGATTTTCCTTGGGTGTTAAAAAGTTTTTAAATCTTCTTTTCTGTATTTTCAATGTCTTGAAGTAATAGAATCATAGATCTATTTCTTTCGTCACAGAGCATAACCATACTCAGGCCAACTGTGGTCTTACTCTTTTAGCTCTAGATTTTAGTGTAAAATTTCAGCCTACTTGTCTTCTTTATGTTTACTTTGGTCACGTGTACACCTACTAAATCACTCAATGTTATCCTTAACAATGTTGCTCTAATGAAATAGTCCTTTCAAAGATTCCTGAATCTTGTGACTCTTGTTTGTTCAAGTTCTCCTAAACAATGGGAATTCTTCGATGACTGTAAATAGATGTAGAAGAGTTTTAGAAATCACAAAGGCTACAGAGGCTATCTTTACACTAAATTAAAACTTTATTGAATAAGGAACACTCTCCAGAACACATGATCCAATGGATTAGGTCTGTGTTACATGCGATGAAGTTGAACATGACAGTAGTTTAACATGGAATGTCAAACAAATTAGTATCTCATTGTACAGAACTATTTATGTAGATGACATGCAAGAAAGGTACGATGCTGTACATTTTCCCTAATCATCTGTGATGTTTTTAAAAGGCATTTGAAGAAACTGGAAGATTTCTTTAAGATATATTTCAAATAAATTAGTTACATGTGTACTACTGAACCTCCTTTGCTCTGAATTAATGTGCACGAAGTAGGACAAAACCAAGAATACCAGTTACTGCAAAATTCATTTACACACAATAGTTGACTCTAAGCATGTTTCCTAAGTCTTTCAAATTAATTACTAAAGCCTGTTTACAGTACTAAAATTCTATTATTCAAGCATCAATGATTACATTTCAGAAAAAGAAAATCATTCATTTCAGCAATAGCATTACTGCTATGTTCTAAAAAAAAAAAGAGAGAGAAGAAAAGAGAAAAAGAATCATAATTAACAAAACCAGTATCCATAATAGGATACACAGGGAAAAAACATTTTAGGAAAAAAATGTGCTTTGCTTGCACAGCAGGAATTATATAATGTAAACACCATCATTGGCCCACATCACAAAATCCATGAGAAAGATTCAAATTTGAACACTGTGGGTACATTATTCTCAAATCTGTGTTTGTGAGTTTATATTGTATGTTTGTACCAATATATGACAAATAAAACACACTCTTCCACACACATACACATACAAGTGATTATTAAATATTGAACATGGCTTATTTCCCTGACTCAACTCAAAAATATTAAGTGACATCCCAACTGTTTTAAAAAGGTCTATGGAAATCATTAAATGAATGTGAATAGTTGAGGAATGATGAAAAAGTGATGTCAATATTATGTGAGTGGTTGTAAAGAAGAATGTACGAATAACATGGTAGATTTGCCAACGTGTGGAAAGTCTCTTCCTGAGAGCCTTTGTCCGAACTTTTAACTGATACCAAGAACAAAAAATATAGTAGCGCAAGTCCGCTGACACCTGGAGGGTCAGGCCTAGAAAGCTCACCTTCAAAGTGCAAATTTTAAAAATGGAATGTTTTAGCAGGGACATAGAAACAATCCTCTTTTTCTTGATTTAAAAAAAAAGATATTCAGAAAGTATTTTTTTTTTTGGAAAAAGTTATTTCAGTTTCTTGGTAAGACAAACAAAGTATTTAGCCAAAATATCACCCACTCTTTCACATATGCAGACATATTCTTAGGGGTATGGCATCAGCCCAGTGGGGTAGGGGGAGAGAAAAAGCCCTTAGCTATGTATCACCTAATGCAACAACTTTTATCTAGAACTTAAGTTCTTTGAACCAACTACATTAAATACCAACATGTACCTCCCTGATCCCCTCCCTCTCCACCCACCTAGCCCAAATGAACCCAGGTATTCTAATATGTTTGCGTTTTCTAAGGCTCATGATGAAGGCTGTTGAGTACCAACTTCACTGGAACAAAATGAACACCTAAGGTGCACTTTCTACAGCACCTATTTCTTCTCCACAATTGAGTGGAGTCTTGATTCTCTCACACCTGATCTAGATTTCCAGGTCATCAGGCCGAGGCCGGCTGCTGGCACGACTGCTGGCTCTGCTGGAAGGCCGCTGGTCCACAAGGGCTAGTGGCTGCGGCTCATACCCAGCAGCTAGTTTTTTAGAATTCTGGTTGTCATCAGTGAAGTCAAAGGGCTGTGCGTGGGAGTTGGAGATGGTGCTTCCTGCCTGTCCCATTCGATTTTGTTCTGCACTGTAATTAGCCCAGTTTTGCTCACTTGTTTGTTTGTTGTAATTGCGGCTCGCAGAATTGTTTCTGTCTCCAGTGACCAGCTTGTACCCGGGAGGAGACATGGGTGAGAGGGGAGCAGTTGGTGAGGAGCAGCCATTGAAATACGTGTATTTTGGAGATCCACAGTCTTTGGAGGGGCTCAGTAGGTTGCTGGTAGGATGGTAAGGATCGCTCTTCCCCTTCACACGATCCCGAACACCCTTGAAGAAGACATAGAAGAGTTCGATGATGTTCAGGGCAAGAGACACCAAGGACACTACTAGCATGAAGATGATGAAGATGGTTTTCTCTGTGGGCCGAGAGAGGAAGCAGTCCACCTGATGCGGGCAAGGTTCTCTTTTGCAAGTATAAACGGCACTAAGGCTGAATCCATAGATGTACCACTGGATCAGCAAGAAGGCCACCTCGAAGACAGACTTGAAGAGGATACTGATGATGTAGGTTCGCAGCAAGCCCCCTCGCATTTTCACCTTGCCGTGCTCTTCAATCCCGTACTTGAACTTCTTCATTTCAATCTGCTTCAGGTGCATCTCCACATTCACACCTTCGTTGTTTTGGGCCACTCTGAGTTCCTCCTCTCTCTTGTTCAGCTTCTCTTCCTTTCTCATCACGTAGAACACATGAGCAAGGTACAAGAGTGTGGGAACAGACACAAAGATGATCTGCAGGACCCAGAAACGCACATGAGAGATCGGGAAGGACTTGTCGTAGCACACGTTCTCACAACCAGGTTGCTGAGTGTTACAACGGAAGGCAGACTGCTCATCACCCCAGGCTGACTCGACCGCTGTTCCCAGTAGCAGGATTCGGAAAATGAAAAGGACTGACAGCCACACCTTCCCTCCAGCAGTGGAATAGGCTTGCACCTTGTCAAGGAGTTTACCTAAGGCACTCCAGTCACCCATGATTCCTGGGCGCTGTCTGTAAAAAACAAAAAAAAAAAGACAACTGGATGATTATAGACTGCAAATTATTAGCTTAACATATACTTTCTTTCAGCCGACGACAGTCAAGATATTGTAAAAAGGTCCCAGATCTTTCTAGGGATCTCCCTCCCTCAAAAAAAATAAGTCAACTGTCTCTGCCCTGTTTCCCCTGCAACCTCCCCTCATAAAGAGCTCTTACGATTTTCTTGATACAGTAAGATTTAGAAGCAACAGTGCAGAGCCTATGTGCCAAGTAAACTGCAATCTTAACCTATGAGGATGTATTAGCTGCTCATCCACTGCCTCTGCGGGTGACTTAGGAGCTTCTGTCCGCTAAGTGCCACTACTTATTTTACCCGTTGGAGAAATGAGGCCAGTTCTTGCTCGGTAGGCCTGTGTCTGGATGCGTGCCTAAGCAAAATGCCAATGTGCGTTCTTCAAAAAGCCTGTTACCTAAGAGTTGAGGTGAGGACACTCATGAACACACACACACACACACACATATATATATATATACAGACACACACCTATGTAACCTGTTTCCAAACTTCAATCTTATTATACAGCACTTTATTCCTAATTATATTCTGAAATTATTCTTGGTATTTCAAACACAATCTGTGCATTCTGTATATTGTGGTCATTTATACTCTCTCTGTTTTCGTCAGCAGTGACTTATGTGGTTCAGAAGTCTGTCTTCTGGCCAAAGAAAAATTGGTACTGAAATGTACCATTCTGACACAATGTGTCATTATGTGCAGGGACCTACTTTCAAAAACAAAAACTAAATGCCGTTACATTTCAAGTAAAGGTTATCTTTAGCAAAAATTACTAAGTTTTGCCTTTTTGTTGCTGTATACTTACTTCAAATTCCCTTACTGGGCTGTGGGCCCTCAGCCTATGCAACACCTAAATTTCCTATCAATACCTAGTTACCTAAGCCTAGAACTTCTCCATTACTGGAGATGAGAAAAAGACTCAAGTCTGTAGAAATGGCAGGTATCCCAAAAGTTATGTATCTATTTCACTTTGTATTTCTAATTGCCAGTGGTTCATTTACTTGATGAAAATTGTGGTCTTAAGAGTGTAGGAAATATGTAGCTACCAGGAGAGCCAAAAGAAGACTTATGATCCCATGCCCAAGGCTTTCCAATGCATCATGCAGGTTATAAAGTTAATAAATCTGGCTTACAGCTAGAAATGATTCCATGCTTTGATAAATAGTCTTAGTGAGGGCTAAAAGCTGAGAAGAAGTAGCATCACATGTGATAGGCATAGAGAATGTAGTCCAGTTTTCAGCAGAGTAGTAACTGGGGGATTCAGAAAAGGATGAGGTAGTCAAAGATTATTTAATAATTAAAAACAAGTGAAGCAAAAACTTTCCAGGAGCTTAGTAATGAATTTTAAATAGTGTGACTGAAAGTAGGATTATATAGGCTTCTTAGAATTATGTTCATGGTTTGACTATAAAGAGCTTTCTCATCTGGTATTTGAACTTTGTCTTCTCCTTGGAGGAAAGAAATTAAATCTAGGGGAGTCTCCTTCTCGACCACGGTAACATTAGTTTCTAATACTTGCACTTCCAGGCTATAGAGCCAGAAAAAATGAAATGGAGACCTGGCCTGTGATTTCCTGAATGAAACAAAGAGATGGCTGAAACCATGCACAAGCTCTCTAAACTCACAGACAACGGGCATCTTAAAGGATAGCCTAGAGACTGGTGCCAAAGAATGCTGGGGTAAGCGTGGGAGGTGGCTGGGCAGGTCACAGAAATAATGCTCTCCCAGCGGTCATAAAAAGGGAGCTTCCCTTCTACTTTTAGGAAGGACCATTTTAGCTCCTGGAGTCACGTGTTAGACAGTAAAACTGAGGTATGAAAAGAGCAGTCAAACAACAACAAAGACTTGTAGGCTTGACAAACAGGGTTAAATTGCCAAGGGGAAGCTTGAAATGGGAGAGTACTTTAGTTCTGATGAACAGTTTGATGGTGAGATAATGTCATAGAAAAAAACCTACAATGTAGCAGAAAATACTCCTTTGGGAATGAAGAAGTACAGTCCACGAGGGTCAAACAAACATAACAGAATTTCTGAAGCTGTATCAATAGACAGTTTCTATGTACTGATGTGTAAACGGCCCTGATTCTGTTGGTAAGAAATTACAATCTTTTGCCAGATATTCCCACTGCGGTGCGCGGGGGAGGCAGGGGTCAGGAGGTAAAATAGAAACACAAGTGTAAAATGGTAAACTGTTTGCACACCTATCACTTTTACACAATGATCAAGCTCAAGACAAACTTAACGTGTTTAGAAATATGACCAAGCATAGAAGTTGTCATTTTGGTCAATGTTGAATGACCATCCAAAGTAAAATATGATTGTATAGATGCTTATGGCAATTACCTACTAACTTTCTTTTACCGTCTATTCAAAATTAAACTTTATTGTTGTGTGATTTTGAGATGCCACAGAAACACCCCATACTGCCACAGTATGTGAATTAGGTCACTGAGCAAATCTCTAGGTAATAGTTCTTTATTAACTCACCAACAACTTAATTGCAAAGTTGTCTTTTAAGCACCCACACAGTTTCACTTGCATTAATGAGTTAAACTCTTTCATCTGAGTAAGATTATCCAATTGCACACCTGGCATCCTGACACATGGAGATACCTGTCATTACCACTATCTCAGAGACCATCGGACGTTCAATGTGATGGTTTATGCTTGTGATCTCAAGGTGAGGTAACAAAAATAGTCATTTTGGGCAGTTGTTCACTTTGTTGAGAATCAAAAATTGTCAAATGATCACCCCCATTCATATTTTCATTTTTTCTAGTTTTAGTTGAAAAATTAATGTCCTTTTTATAAGGAAAGGGCAAAATTACATATTTACAGAATCCCTGGCATTGATTTACAGACTATACACCTCATACAGCACATATGTCCATGCCTCTACCTCCGGGTTCCAGAGTCAGAACTTTCTATGTAGACTAAGTAAGGTCTAGGTTTAGGGCTTGTACAAAGTTCTCATTAGCAATCAATGCTTGCAAGCAGCTGGCCCGCTCTTTCCCTTCTTGTGTCTTGTGTGTATCATGTTAGATCATGTTTTCTTTGTGACCTAGAGGCCAAAAGCCAAAGGCACCCAAGTGTGACCTGCCCAAGGGTCCTCTGGGTTCTTTAGTGTGGCTTTGGAACTATATATCACGAACACTTGGCAGCATCAATTTAAAACATGCACGCCTAACATCACCAGCCTGAATGAATCTGATTTGTTGGAAGGGGAGGAACTAGGAAGTAAGTCGTTTCTTAATGCACCAGGTGGGATCTGAAGTAAGGGTTCAGGCCAGGAGATACATAATGGTTTCTTGACCTTTCTGGTGCTCTCTTGTTCCAAATGTTCAGGACAGAGCAGAAAGGGACGCGGAGAGCATAAAAAGGCCGGGGGTAGAGAAGGGGAAGCAGCATGAGGAGCAGAGGTTGTCTGGACACCTGGGAACTGAGCTCATCCTTTACCGCCTCCTCCTCCATGTCAGTGTCACTTAGCACGGCTGTTTCCCAAGAGAGCGAAAAGACTCAAATACTTCATTCGACACAAAAATAAAACTTCAATTGTAGACTACGTTGGACTGTCTCTTTTGCCAGAGCCTTAAAAACAAGCCACTGTGCCAAAGCTGCAGTTGACTAACCTCATCTCATTAATGTCCTAATAATTATTAGGAGAATTAGAAAATATTTTCCTTCTAATTTTAAAGATTTTCCCAAGAAGGAACAATGAATTGAGAGTGGGGACTTAAAATAAAAGAAAGGTAAACAGGATTGTTGAAAACTAAGGTGAGACTTGATAGCTATCACCTTTCTATGGGCGAAAATGGGAAAATGAAGGTCCTTAATATTTGAAAGAATGAAATATTAAGTCTAAAAATGCATAAGGGATATTCCTGATAACATCATTTCATGGATTTCTTAGGGGAAAGGGAAATGGCATGTGTGCATTTCTAACATACTAAGACCAAAAAGTTCTAAGCTCCAAAACTAAAATATAACCCCCTGTAACGTCTTTAACTTTTATAAGTACCCCTGTCTTTTGCAGTAAATATCCAGGTGGGCTCCGTTGTGACCATTCCTCTACAGTTACAACAGCCCGATGTTCTCTTGGTAATATTCATACTCACCTGTCATTAACTTAACACACTTTCAACCCATCAGCCCATACTACAGGTTCCTCTTTCCCCCCACAATCCGGACTACGACTGAGTCTCACCACCATTCCTGTTCTTACCCTGGCCTCAGCCATCTCTTCACGTTTCACATCAGTAGCCTAGTCAACTTAACTTGCTTGCCACCCTGTTCTCCTCCAACAGTCAATCATGGAGAAACAAACTGACAAGCTGATCGGCCTCCTCAGCTCTGTCCTGTCATCATGGCTCACACCCTCCCTTTAGATCTCTACGCCCATCACACGTCATCAGCCGTCACCCCAGCCCTGTCACTTACTGTTTTCCCTTTGTCCTGCTTTTTTAAAAATGACCCTTAGCTCTATTTGACATATTACATGTTCACCTGTTTATTGTTTGTCTCCCTCCATGACAAGGTTTTATTACTATCTGCTTTTGTCAACAAGATTGTGAACTCCATAAGGGAATTTGCTTTGTCCACAGCTGTATACCCACAGTGCTTAAAAGAGTTAAGAGAAATAGATAGTAGCTCTTGAATGAATTAAACGGAGCCTACTAAAAGGGAAAAAAAAAAAAACCCAACAACATCATTTTAATTATTTATTTATTTTACAATCTCCTTAGGATCCTCTTCAGTGCATGCACCCCAAACTTCTCAAGTTTCAAGTTAGTTGTAAAAGTAAACTTTCAAAGAAAAAGAAAAGCATTGTAAGCATCTCATATTATGCATACTATTAAATTTTCAAGTGCCAATTGCTGAAACTGAACTGTCTGGTGAAACAACATGTTTCAAATAATTCCTGAGCAGGCAAGAGGACTGAATTAATTTTTTTAAAAAAAGGCTCTTAAAGAGCTTCTTGAATTTATCAGACCATAACTGCATCCTGTATCCAAGATGTTTACTCAGTTTCAATGTTATATTGTCACAGGTTAAGATCTAAAGATAACAGAAACATACTGTTGTCCCCCAATTTTGTGATATTCTAACTCTGGTTATACCACATGGTCTTACTGTCCCTGGGAACACACAGAAGAAATAGCCTGATTACACTTTGGTTATGTCAAGGATGACCAATCTGGGTGAAGGTTGGGATCTGAGGAGATCTGATACTCACCCTGGTTAATATAACATCACTGTACTCTCATTCTCTGCTGGCTATTACGTGACATATAAAGTACCATGGAAAATATCCCCAGTTCATCAGAAAATACATAACCTTTGCCTCCTTATACCTGTATAGTTAGCCTAACTGTGGTATAGCAAATTCTATGGAAACATCTATTCAATTTAAAATTCTGCCTCCAGCCCTGGCTGGTGTGGCTCAGTGGATTGAGTGCTGGCCTGCAAACCAAAGGGTTGCCGGTTTGACTCCCAGTCTAGGGCACGTGCCTGCATGGCAGGCCAGGTCCCCAGTGGGGGCACACAAGAGGCAACCACACATTGATGTTTCTCTCCCTCTCTTTCTCCTTCCTTTCTCCTCTCTAAAAATAAATAAATGAATAAAATATATTTAAAAATTCTGCCTCCGGTTCCCTGATTCTCCTTAAATTTCCTTTGTAAGGAATAATACTGTTACATTTCCACAAGCACATTATATGTGGCATTGAATTGCATAAAGTGCTTTTTTGCCAGGGTGAAAAACATACTGACAGGCCTTTCTTTGGCTCTCACCCCCTTCATCACATTGTCAAGCAACATCTGCCTCCAGAGAACAATGAGATGACAGGGAGGCAGTTAAGAGTCGAGGAACTCTATCCAAAGAGAAGGTGATGTCTGCCAAATAGGGACAATTCAATCTCCTCCCTAGCTCAACAACTATCACCCAACTCTCCCCTAACAGAAGATTCTCGTGGCCACTTTAGGGGTGCTAGCTAAACACCCTAAGTCACAAGCTGCAGGCTAAAAGCCATATTCTATTGTAGTGATGGACTTAACACATTTTTTTTGTTCCTAATGCGCCCCCCCACCTCCAAATTGACTGTTTTTATTGAACAACCTGGTTATTGCGTCTTCGTTTAAACACACCGTTAGGACCCTCACAAATGTATTAGGAACAGTCTCTTTTCTTCAATAAGCGTTGAATGAGAGAACTCATGCACATAAAACTCGTACTAAGAAGTCAAGTTTAGCTAGTGAAGCTCTTTAGATGTAAATACAGCTCATATACTTTCTAATTTTGGCATCTTTTTTCTTTATGAAAATAACAACTAAGAAATGATTAACATTTTCCTAATGGTAATCAAAATTAGTTTTCGAGATGCTCTTATAATGAGTGCAATATTGCTATTTTAGCAGTCCCATTCACAGATTGGTGAGGATTTGGCTTTTATCAGCTGATGGGATAAAGACCATGGAGGGAGTCTGCCTTCTTTGTGTTCGGAGGCATCTCCTCAAAACTGTGGGAAAAAGCCATATCCTACGGAGTGTATCTAGTTCACAGGAATTCTCCCTCCCCCCAAAATTAAACACTATTATTATATACTATTGTAAATGTCCAGCATTGCATAAAACATTTTTTTTTTAGAAATTACTTAGAAAAATAGGGAAATCTGGGTGAAAAGCATGGAACTTTTTAAGGCTAAAGTCATTGAGTTTATTTACATACTATAGATATAGGTGTGTATATATCTCTCAGCATGGTTTGTGTTTTAATTTTGGCAAGATAATTTGTACATAGATGGCAAAACAGTGAGTTTACACAGGCAAAGCAGAGAATTTAGGTTGTTACTCCCAAGGATCCAAAAAAATAAATAAGTTAACCTCCCACAGAGGAAAAACTCTGGAAGATTGTTTTTAACGTGACTTATCTATATTGAATATTGACATTAATGATAAGAACTAGGCAATTCCTTTTCTTTTTAGAGCTGACATGATGGGTGGACAAGCTTCAGCAACCTAATCAAACAGCTGAGAATCTTGAAGGGCAGTCAGAACAACAGGAAAGGCGGAGCAGAGCGTATTAATCGCTGGTGACTTCCCCATCATCCTCTTTCCTCCAGTTCCCCATACAAAGAAAGGCTCAGAGGCTCACACCTAGGGACACCTCTGGATAATGCAAGAGAAACTAAGGAATGCGCTGTTACCATGCGTTTTCCATCCTTCTCTGTTCAGGAACCGGAAACATCTGAGTAACAAAGCACTGGTCAATATCTGAAAACACACCCGCTTAGATCCGGGCTGCAGGGTGCCTTAGGACGCGCGTTTCCCAGGTTGAGCCTACCCCGTAGGCATCCCACTGCAGAGACTGAGGGAGGGAGTGTGTGGGGCGGCTGTGCTGATCAGCTTCAGAAGGCATTAGAAAAATGTGGTCTATCTAAACAGTGGTGGAAGTGGGAGCAACGCACTACCTACCACTGCATTTCCCAGGCAAAGGGCAGGTGACAACTACACCCCGACTTTGAGAACGCCAAAGCATCACACGTTGGGGGGAACATGTTTCAGCACCACAGAAATCAACACATCGCCAGGACAGAAACACTTCCTGCCGGCGGCGCAATGTCCGTCATTTAGGCCTACCTAGAAGAATTTATGTACTCTTCCCCGGGGTATTTTGTATCTAGCTGATTTATTTCATTCTGGGGGAGGACGTTAATTTAATGAGATCTCTGTATCACTACAGGCTTTTATTTTCAGCAGTCTTTGCACAAAAGTAAATATTAGGTTTGTTAAAAAAATGTCATAATCTACTTTTTAAACTGCCAGGAGGCCACTTTTGACTGAGTTTAAGTTTGCCCAATTTTCCGGAAGGTGAAATTAACAATCCCATTACTAATCTGGTTTGGAAAGCAAAAGAATTTATTAAGCCTACCTCCAAATAAAGCCAAGTCTATTTTTCCAAATTTATACCTCTCTCTTCCCACTCTTACTTTGCACTTCTAGGAAAACACAGGCAAGCCTTAGAATGTGAAGGAGAGATTAAGGATAAGCTTTATCAGAGATGCTCGGACGGCCCAGCAGAGCTCGGTGCGGGCCGTCCGCTCCTCCGAACTCCAGGTTCGAGTTTCCGGAATCCTGCACCGATTGGCCTTTGGACACGTCATTGGCTCTTCCCTAATTTCATTACCGGACTCCCCCGCCCCTCTACACCCCCCACTCCCCGGCTTTCGGGTCCTACTTCGCATTCTTGGGAAGTTTCGAGAACTTCAGGAGAGTTAACAAGTGCAATTTAAGTGCGGTGATTCCCAAGGTACTCAGATTTCCTTACCCACGGCTTAGCCAGTAAGAATTCACGGGGGGCAAAGGCAAAAACAAAAACTGCGGACGGGGGTGAGAGGTTAGAAAGATTAGATTGGCACGCTTAATTAGATTGATGATTTGCTCTCCTCGTACCACTTGGCCCGCAGCCCACCCCCCACGCGCCCCCCTTCCTTTGGGCGGGGGATCTCGGACCTGCGCTGGGTTTGGCGTCCACGGCAGGACCTGAGGGCAGCGGTTCCCCAGACACCCCCCCACCCCACCCCGCACACTCAGTCCGGGCGGCGGGGCCGCGCAGCAGCCCGGCGAGCCGGGCGCTAAGACGGCGGGAGTCGCCCGGCTCCCCGCCGCCGCTAAGCTTTCATTTTTAATGTTTTTCAGCATTCTCGGTGCAAGGGGTGCAAACTGCAGGTTCATAACAAGAATCTAAACTAATCACTTTGGTCTGCGGAGCTAGACAGG
>PVKM010004366.1:0-52476 GCA_004027735.1 Carollia perspicillata
GTTCGTAAATTCTAGTAATTCCAACTTGTTTCCCCAGTGCTAGGGGAGTGTACAGAAAGGAGTCAGGCCTACCTGCTATCCTTTGAAAGACCTGCTTACAAGGTGGGTTCTTGGCTAGCATCTGGGAACTTGGATTTCAGGAGGGTCCCCACCACCCCCAGACCAATAAGACTGTCTCACTGTGGCTAAACTGTGCAAGCGATATGGTTTATGCTGAACATCAGCTTTCCTTGTGAGTCTACATGATCAGCACTCCCAAAATTCTGGGCATAGAATCTCTAATGTTGGCAACATGTCACACATCAGAACTTGTCAAAATTAAGCATGTCCTGTGTGATTCTAGGACTTCACAGGGAAAGGATTCTTGAAGTTTGTACCCAGTTCCCCCAGACATCCCATATGTTCCTTATCCCTTTACTGATTTTGCTCTGTACCTTCTCACTATAAAAAAATCATAGCTGCCCTGGCTGTGTGGCTCAGTGGATTGAGCACCAGCCTGTGAACTGAAAAGTTTACCAGTTCAATTACCAGTGAGGGCACATGCCTGAGGTGAGGGCTGGGTCCCCAGTTGGGAGCTAGAAGCAACCAATCAGTGTTTCCCTCTCTTTCTCCCTCCCTTCCCCTCTCTCTAAAAAGAAATAAAATCTTTTTAAAAATCATAGCTGAATACAACTATCGGTTGAGTCCTGAGAGTCCTCTTAGCAAATCATTGAACCTACCGATGGTCTTGGGAACATGAGGTGGCACCTACTTCTTGCAGGTATTACTACTTTCTTGGTTCAGTATCCTCTTTTTGCTTTCGTTTTTAAAGATTTTGTTTATTTCCTTCTAGAGAGAGGGGAAGGGAGGGAGAGAAACACTGATGTGTGAAACATTGATTGGTTACCTGAAACATCCATCAAGAATACCCCCATCCAGGGACTTGGCCCACAACCCAGACATGCACCCTGACTGGAAATCGAGCCAGTGACCCTTCAGTTTGCAGGACACCCAATCCACAGAGCCACACCAGTCAGGGCAGTATCCTCTCTTTATCACAGTAGTTCTCTAATCCCTGTTTAATGATGTCCTTATATTAAATTTTCTTTCAAAATAACTATAATTTTCCTGACTGGTCCCTAACTGGCAAAGCCAGTCAGTGAGGGCAAACTGTCTAGTTAGATAATCTCCTTTGATAGTCCTATTTTTATCGGAAAGTAACATCTGTAAAAGCAGTAAGCTCTTGCAACTCAGTTCCAGATTCAGTCAAGGAAGGTGTTCTTTCAACCAAACATTCCACAAAGATAATCCCTGTGTGAGATCATTGAGCATGCTAGGAAGATTATTCTATTGATCTAAAAGGTAAAAGACAGCCCTGACTGGTAGCTGGTTGTTTTCCCATGAAGTGAGAGGTTGCAGTTTTGATTCCTGGTGAGAGCACATGCCTAGGTTGCAGGTTCAGTCCCCATTTCTCTCTTACCTCGATGTTTCTATTCCTCTCTTTCTCTCTTCCCCTCTAAAAATAAAATTTAAAAAAATAAATAAAAGGTGAAAGACAGAAAACATATATTTAGTAAATAAATGTATATTTAGCTTTATTATGGGAGATTTCAAACATCTGTAAAAATTAGATCTAATACTATTATAAACTTTCAGTGCACCCATCATCCCATTCAATAATTATCAACAAATGATCCATTTTGTTTCATTTACTTCATTCCTCTGCCCACACTGGATCACTGGATTACTTTAAAGCAAATTGCAGATATATTTAACCTATAGAATCTTCAGTGTGACTCCCTACAGGAAGTAAAAGTTTCAGTTGAATTTTCCAGTCTTGTACAAGTCTGTTTAGTTACTTCAAAACAAAATCCAAATAATGCCCCTTAAATCCTTTAAATCTACAACAGTCCCCCTTTTCTCCTTCTTTACTTGGCATTTATTTGAAGAAATTGGATCGTTTGTCTGATGGAATTTCCCATACTCTGTGTTTTACAGATTGTGTCCCTTTCATGTTATTTAATGTGTCCTTCTATTTCCTGTATAAACCAGCACATCTAAAGGTTTAATCAGATTCAGGTTCAGTTATTTTGGCTAGAATATTTAATGTGTGTTGTTGTGTAAAATATATTTCTGACAGCATAGTGGGTTTGGACTCTAAGATACTGCTTCCCACAGGTCTGGGCTGCTTTAATTTACTACCAGTCTTTTCAGACCTTTTCAGACCTTATAGACAGACCTTTTAATCCTCATTCATGAAAGCACTGTCATCTGAAATGGAACCAGAGTTTATTATCACCTTTAAGCTTATGATATTATTCTTTGCTGAGAAGTCAAATGAATACATACACTGTCATCTATTATAAAGATTCCTTTATTTGCCTTTAAAATTATTTTAATCCTCATCCGAGGATATATTTATTGATTTGAAAGAGAGAAAAACATCGAGTGATAGAGAAACACTGATCAGTTGCCTCCCAGACACTCCATGACCAGGGATTGACCCGCAACCTAGGTATGTGCCCTGACTGGCAATCAAACCAGAAAACTTCTGGTGTATGGGATAATGCTCCAACCAACTGAGACACCTGGCCAGAGTTTAATTTTTTTTTTTATTAGGAAACCACTCAACTGGCTCGCCCAATTCAGTAGGTATTTTCATATATCGGGGAAGAGTTGAATGAGGAAATGTCTGGTGAATTTAATAAAAAGAGGACTTATATTAAGTTCATAAGTACATCATGTACTGTACTAAAAATGTTTAACAGGTCTTCTGGTTAACAATACCAATAGTTCGAAATAAAATTTAGGAGGATGTAGCAGTATAATGACTGTATTTTGTAGGCGCTGGTAACTACTGTGGTTTTTCAGCAGGGAAGTTATATGGTCAAAATGTTAAAGGAAGACATTACTGGAAATATTTAGGATTTAAAGCAAGAAGAGCAGAGATTGGGAATTTAAAGGCAATCTGATATGAAATTGTTTGGATACAGCTGAACCACCTCAATCAACAAGTACTGTGTTGTATTTAAAAGTGTCTGACAAACTTTGTACTGGGGATTTCAACTCACTCTACAAAGCATCTAGTAAGGGATGACTACAATGAACAAAACAAGAGTAGAAAATAACAATCATACACACACACAACAGCTAATATTTCTGTAAATGTAATTAAGATCATGTCACTATTCTACCCTCAAAGTCAAATGACGTCCCTTTACACTTGGAATAAAATCCAAAGTTGGAACCATGATCTCCCAGGCCCTCTGACGAAGCCCTCACCATCTCTGACCTCATTTGCAGCCCTTCTCCTCACACACTGTGATCCAAAGCCCTCGCTCTTCATAAAACAGGGCAAGGTTTTCCTGCCTGGGCCCTTTACATTTGCACATGCCTCCACTTGAAGTAACTTTCCCACCAAATATTCACACAATTCACTTTCTCCCTTCATTTAGGCCTTTGTTCAATACCACGTCCTCAGAGGCCCACCTGACCACCCTATATAAAATAGCACCTCACCTTACCCCTTTCATTCTCCTTATTCTGCTTTACATTTTTCTACTGCACATGATTTTATCTGACGTATTACATACTAATTAGTGGATTTCCCCCTCTAAAACTAAGATCTATAACGGTAAATACTTTTGTTCACTAATACAGCACCTAAAGAGGCAAAGAGTAAGCGCCCCCAAAATATGTTTACTACATTTCATCAACTAGTATTTCATCTACTCCACAAAACTGTATGCAGTAGGCAGTATTGTTATCCTCAGTTTACAGGAAACTGTGATGCACACAGGCTAAATAAGGACCTGGAAACAAAAGGAGGAGAAAAAAAATGCCAGGACTTGATGACTGATTCCTGAATGGGTGAATCAAAGCAAAGGTGTCTGGTTTGTATGGAATAAGGGAAACCCAAACGACACACGAACACCAATTAAAATGTTGGCTACGCAGAAAGAAAGCACACAGAACCCAACTCTGTTCTCTAAGGACGTGACCTTATGTTACCCTCAGGACGACTCCATGGGGTAAGCAAGACGGGTATTGTTAGACAATCATTAACAGCAAGACTGTGACGGCCAGACTTGGCAGCCTGGAGCGATGGCGAGCCCGGCTCAGCACTCACCGGTTTGGACAGCTATATAATTAACACCGAAAATCCGGCTTCCTTCCGCCTTGGGATAAACTCACGAGCCGGACCTCGCGACCAAAAGTAGTGCCCAAAGAACCGCGGCGGTTGGCGAATCCCGGGAAGAATTCCAGCGGGAGACCTGGGGTAAACGGTCACTGGGCCGTACGCGAGGCGCGGGAGCCCGCGACGAGAATCCGAGGCCAGCAATGAGAGAGGGTGTGTCCAGGCATCCCGGCGCTCCCTCTGATTGGCTGGCTGACTGACGAGTCCGTTTACGCTCGGCCTTAGGCGGTGGGAGCTTGCGTCAGTTTTGCGTAATCGGGAAGGAAGAAGGGGCAAGTCTGGAGGCTGGGGAATAGGGCCGTCGATTGGCTGGAAGGCGCTGGAGCCGGCGTGACCTGGCCCGGACGGAGATGGGCGGTGCCCTGAGTTTAGTCCCGAAAGTGGCTACCGGCTTCAGTGAGCCGATCATGGCAGCTCGGACTGGTCAGAGGACCCTGAAAAAGGTGATCTCCGTCTCGGGATGTCATTCAAAGTTGGCTGCGGCAGCTGGAGCCCCGATATCGGCGCAGGGGCCTGCGCGGAACATCAGGTACTAAACAGGGGCGCCGCGACCAGGGTAGTTTTCCGCCGGGCCCTGCTGCGTTGTGGGATCCGGGGGCATATTAGGTAAGGCGGAACCGGACACGGAGAGAAAGGGTTTCCTAGTTTCTGCCTTTGAAAGATTAGGGCATCAGCTTCTAAACCCGGGGCCGGAGGCCCGTCCCCTACCCCGGCCGCCCCGTAAGTGTCTGTGTCTCACTGCCCTCGCGAGAGGCCGTGAATCATCGGCAAAGCAACTTTGGAAACAGTCGATAAAGCAACTCGGCCTCCGGTGCCTTTTGTCTTTGCCGGTCTCCTCCCTCGCGTCCTGCTGGTGCTGCTGGCGGAAAGTTTTAACTTTGCATACAGGGCTTGCGGCCTGTTGGGCTTGTAGGAGTTTGTGCCTAGCAGTGAACCCCCCCTCTGCTGTTCCTTCTTCGTGCCAGAGGACCAGACGTGATTTTCCCGTTTCTGATAGAGGTCTTTGCCCTAGCACTTTGGTTCTTGCAAAACTAAATGTTGCCGATAGGGGACTTGGATTTTTTCCCACTCTACTGTAACTTACTGGTCTTGCAACCTTGAACCAGAGGTTTCCTTCGATTTTCTTACTTGGTTCTGTTTTGGTGGGTGGGGGTGGAGAAGGACGTGCAACACGAAGTCCACCATTTAGTTTCATTTTACTAATGACATTGTAACTTACTTATGCTCTTAAAGTTAGGATTTTTAAAAATTACATTCTGATTATACTATTACAATTGTCCTGAATCGCCCCTCTTTGCTCCCTCCACCCACACCCCCAACTCTCTCAGGCAAGCCCCTCACCATGTCTACGAGTCGTGTGTACAAGTATTTTGGCTACTCCATTTCCTATACTACGCTTTACAACCCCATGGCTATTTTATAGCTATTTATACTTATTTGTATTTCTTTTATTCTTAAATATTTTATTTATTTATTTTAGACAGAGGAAGGGAGGGAGAAAGAGAGGGAGGGAAACATCAATGTGGGGTTGCCTCTCACAAGCCCCCTGCTGGGGGTCTGGCCTGCAGCCCAGGCATGTGCCCTGACTGGGAATTGGAATTGAACCTGAGACCCTTTGGTTCACAGGCCCACTGGTGCTCAATCCACTGAACCATACCAGCCAGGCTATTTGTACTTCTTGACTTCCTTACCTCTTAACCCATTCTCCCCCATCCCACCCCCATCTGGCAACCATCAAAATGTTCTTTGTGGTCAAGATTCTGTGTCTGTTCTTATTTGCTTATTTTGGTTTTTAGATTCAGTTATTGATAGATATGTATTGTTTGCCATTTATTGTTCATAGCTGTGATCTTCTTTTTGTTAAATAGGTCCCTTTAACATTTCATATAATAAAGGCTTGGTGATGATGAACTCCTTTAGCTTTCCTTGTCTGGGAAGCACTTTATCTGCCTTTCCATTCTAAAAGATAGCTTTGCTGAATAGAGTAATCTTGTTTGTAGGTCCCTGCAAGGTTCATCACTTTGAATTCTTCTTGCCAGTCCCTTCTTACTTGCAAAGTTTCTTTTGAGAAATCAGTTGATATTCTTATAGTAACTCTGCTTTTCTCTTGCTCCTTTTAATATTCTTTGTCTTTAACCTTTGGCATCCTAAGTATTGTGTGTCTTGGTGTTGCCCTATTTGGGTCCAACGTGTTTGGGACTCTCTGTGCTTCCTGGACTTGTATGTTTATTTCCTTCACCAAATTAAGGAATTTTTCTTTTTTTCAAATAATTTCTCATTTACTTCTACTTCCCCTTCTCCTTCTTGCATCCCTATGAATCAGATGTTAGTGTTTTAGGAGGTGTCCCAAAGTCTTCTTATTCTCTTCTCACATTTTTGAATTCTTGTTTCTTCGTTCTGTACTGGTTGACTGTTTATTTCTTCCTTACGTTCCAAATTGTTGATTTGAATTCCAATTTCCTTCCCTTCGCTGTTGGTTCCTTGTGGATTTTTCTTTGTTTCACTTAATGTAGCCTTCATTTCTTGCCTTATGCATTGTCCATATTCAGTGATCTCTAAGCCTCCTTATCTCCAGTGTTTTGAAGTTTGAATCTGATAGGTTGGCTATCTCCATTTCGCTTAGCTCTTTTTCTGGAGTGTTGATCTATTCTTTCATTTGGGCCATACTTCTTTGTCTTCTCAATTTGGCAGTCTCCTTGTGTTTGCTTGTGTGTATTTGGTGGAGCTACTTCGACTCTGTCTTGGTACACCTGTTAGGTTGTAAGGGGCAGAGCCCTAGGTATTTGCCAGAGTGGGGCAACCCGCTTTGCTGCTTTGTGGTGCTGTATGTGGAAGAGGGGTTGAATAGAGAACTTTGCCACTTGCTTGGCTCTCACCCTGTTTCCAGACACTTTCCTCACTTCCCTTTTGCAACTGGCGCCCTTCTAGCTGCTACCATGGCGCTGAATCCCAGAGTGGGTGGGTTTTTATGCATTCTAGGACCCTGCAGGACCTTTAAACAGACTCTCCTGAGAGACTGGCATTTTCTTCCACCACCCCAACCCCCACTGGTTTTTACAGCCAGAAATTGTGAGGATTTATTTCCCAGCACTGGGACCTTGGGCTATGTGGTCTAGCATTGGGCTAGGATGGCTTACTCCCCAGATGTCCCTCCCAGTTTTTATCTGCCCCAGGTGAATGTGGAACTGCTGGCAACCACCATCACTGCTGCACTGTACCCTCTCTGCCACCGTTCCCTGACTCTACCCCTTCCTACCCATCTGGATGAATATTTCTTTAAATCCTTGGTGGTCGGACTTCCATACAGTTTGACTTTCTGGCAATCCTAGTTGTATTTTGTTTTGAGATTAATTGTGATCCTTCTTCTGGTTGTGCGAGGAAGCAAAGCATGTCTACTTATGCCTCCTTGGCCAGAAGTTCCTGATTGCATTTTTTACACTGTTGAGGTCCTCACTAAGTTTCTCAAGCATCCTTATCACCAGAACTCTACATCTGGTAGATTACATATCTCCATTTGTTTAGTTCTTTTCTGGAGTTTTGATCTCCATGTTCTTTCATTTGTGCCCTGTTTCTTTGTCTCCTCCTTTCGGCAGCCTCCCTATATTAGGTAGAGCTTCTATGACTCCCTGTCCTGGTAGTGTGGCCTAATGTAGTAGGTGTCTTATAGGGTCCAGTGGTACAGCCTCCCCCGTCACCCAAGCTGGGTATTCAAGGTATGCCCTTTGTGTTCGCTGTGTATATCCTCTTGTGTTTGAGCTTTGATTGCTGTTGGCAGGTCAATGGGAGGGATTTACCCAGGCCAATCAGCTTCAAGGACTGGCTGGGACCACTGACTACAAATCTCCGCCCTCCATGGAGGGCATGGTGTAGGGGGCATGATGGTGGTGCCTCACCATGGTCTGTAGCTGTACACAGGATTGCAGGCTCTGGGGTTTCCTGGGTTATAAAGCAGTCTGAGATGGCTGCTACTTGTGCTGGGCTTGGCTATTCCCAGATGAAGCCCAGCTGTGAATCTAGGCTGGCTGCTGCTAGTGCCAAGCCTAGCGCCACTTAGCAAGAGGTGAAGGGGTCAGGGGTTCACTGAGTCTGTCTGTTGCTTGTTTGAGAGGATTTAGGAAGCTGTGAAGCATGAGCCAAGACCAGCCACCAGCCATTCACATGAAAAAGTCTCTGTTAACTGCTTAGGTGGGCCCTTAAGTTGGGTGGGACAAAGTCTCAGGGGATCTCCAGGGCAGGGCAAACTGTGTTAGCCAGGTTGATGGAGTCTCAGATATGGCACCCCCCACCGGCTCTGTAGCTCTGTGGGTGGAGGGTTCAGAAAAAGGGAGAATGGCCTTTCTGTCTTTGAGGAAGCTGTCCCCCAACTATTGCCTTGATGCCAGACCGTTCACTTCCTCCCTGGTGCCACTGGTGCCTTTCAAGCTGCTACCCCAGTGCTGGAACTGAGAGGTAGTTAGTCTGAGTAGGTGCATCCGTGTGTGGGTTCTTTAAGAGGAATTGTTTGGGACTCCAGAAGTTTCTTCCATCTCCTCTGGTTTTGCAGCGATAAGTTATGGGGACTTATCTTCCTAGCACTGGGGGACATTGTGTTGTGCTGGAAGTCCTCACTCACAAGATAGCCCTCTGAAATTTTATCTACCACACATAAATGGGGGACCAGCCCATTCTGCATGTCCACTCCAACTACCAGTCTGGATAGATGTGGTTTCCTTAATTCCATAGTTGTTAGACTTCCATTCAACCAAATTTCCAACTGTTCTGAGAGATGGTTGTTCTATCATTTAGTTGTAATTTTGATGTGGTTCTTTGAGGAGGCAAGCTATGTTTACCTGTGCCACCATCTTGATCGGAAGTCTGCTTGTATTACTCTTAAAAAATATTGGGCCATAAATAGAGAAAACTGTCATTTTTAATAAGGCAAACACAGCGATGTAATTGAGGCTTAAGTTTCAAAATAAATATCGACCTTTTACAATAATGAAGAAGGAGGGAGTTTATGAGTTCATTTCTAGTTAGAAGCATTAACATAGATTTTGGACTTATTATTAATAGATAATATATAATTATGTAATTATAATAAATACATTTAATAATGTATTATTATAGAATGCTATATCTACTCTAGTATTTGAGATGTGATATTGGAAGATTAGTGACAAAAAAAAGCTGTCCTTCATTTGCTCCACTTTTCATTAACTATATACATATATGACTTTATGATTGTAGCGCTCCTCATATTGCAGTTAAGGACAGAGCGTTCTTTTTTTATTATTTGTTTTAATGAGTGGGGAAGAGAGAGAGAAAGAGGGTTTGATCAGTTGCCTAAGGTACACACCCCAACCGGGACCAACCCTGCAGCCTAAGCATGCGCCCTGATCTGTGCCCTGATCCAGAATCCGACCAGCAGCCTTTGGCTTTACAGGAGTCCACCCAGCCTTCCGAGCCACGCTGGTCAGGGTGAAGACACAGTATTCTTGATAGCATATGTTTAGGTGACTGTAACCGTACTATGCAGACTGATTAGAGAAACTATAAGCTTGCTTTAAACACAGGTATTTCCCTTATGATTATAATCAGATAGTGTAGGGGTTTCTTTTAAAGGGCTGAAGGAATGATATTACATGAACCTACTACAGAATTCAAAACCATATACAGTGAAAAGTAAGCTTCCTACTCAGACATTCAGTTCACCTTTACAGAAGCAAAAGTCTTTTTTAAAAATAAAAGAAGCTGCCTTTTGTGATACTGATTTATCAGAAAATGGGTATAATTGGCCCTGGCTGGTGCAGCTCAGTGGATTGAGTGCCGGCCTATGAATCAAAGGGTCACTGGTTCAATTCCCAGTCCTGGCACATGTCTGGGTTGTGGGCCAGGTCCCCCATAAGGGGTGCGCTAAAGGCAACCACACTTGATGTTTCTCCCCCCTCTTTCTCCCTCCCTCCCTTCCCCTCTCTCTAAAAATAAATAAAATCTTTTAAAAAGAAAAAAAGGTATAATTGTACACAATATCTGTCACACAATTGGATTTTTCTAATAGAAAACAAGGTATCTGATACAAAAAGTGCAGAAAATAGGAAAAACTGATATAACAGTAAAAGACATCTAAAAATGTCCTAAAGCCCTGGCTCTTGTGTCTCAGTGGATCGAGAGCCAGCCTGTGAACCAAAAGGTTGCTGCTTCAATTCCTAGTTGAGTCACTTGCCTGGTTTGTGGGCCATGGCTCCAGTTGGGGGCCTGTTAGAAACACCTCGAACACATTGATGTTTCTCTCCCTCTCTTTCTTCCTCCCTTCTTCTCTCTCTAAAAATAAGTAAAATTGTTTTACAAATGTTTTAGATTGGAAACAGATAATTAGGCAACGTAGAGGAGTGGGTGAAGAGGAGAGGGGACTAAGTACAAATAGGTAGTTACAGAATAGCCACGGGGATAGAAAGTGCAGTATAGGAAATGGAGCAGCCAAAGAACTCATACTCATGACCCCTGGACGAAGGTGTAAGGATTGTCTGAATGAATCGGGGGTGCTGGGTAGAGGGGGGCAAAAAGGAAAACTTGGGACAACTGTAATAGCATAATAAATAAAATATAATTAAAAATAGAATTACCCTAAACAATTCATATTCTGCTTACCTTGGCATATGTTTGTACATATATGCATGAAATGGAGATCAGACAGTCAGAGGATGATGGAGCCACAGTTCCCGACGGGGTTACCAGATCTCCAGTCTGAAAGTGAGACCTAAGTTCAAATATAATAGAGTAGATTAAGAATTAAGGAACCCCTATGGATCCTCTGGGGAAACAACCTGGGTAGATAAGATGAGCTGAAAAATATATGATCAATAGTCTAGCAAGTATATGGCAAGACTTTGTCGTAACACGTGACTACAGACTGAAAGCCAACATTTTGGAAGAGATCCTTTTTTGTGCCAGATGCTACTAACCCTAACTGCAAGCTGTTATGTTTTGTTTTCTTTAAGGTACTTAAAGAGCATGTTTTTTGTGTGTGGATGTGTGCATTTCAGGGATATTGCAAAGTTGCAGACCCTTCCAAATTATGATAGTTGTTTTACAATCTCTGTAATTTGTGTTTCTTCTCTTAATTTTTAATGTCACTCTAAATCACATAATTTTTGTCTTTTTAGATATTTAGCTTCCTGTGGTATACTGATGAGCAGAATTCTTCCACTACATACCTCAATTTTGCCTAAGGAGTTATACGCAAGAACATTCTTCAAAATTGCTGCACCATTAATAAACAAAAGAAAAGAATATTCAGAGAGGAGAATTTTAGGGTTTGTATACAATATTAGCTCTACTAGAAGAGCATGGTCTTTTCTATGGAGTATCATGCCTCCTTCTTCTGACTTCTCTGCTTACAGACCAAGTTCTAGTTTTTCTACGTTTGTCTTTCTATAGCCCTTGCTTTTTATAAATATTTGTTGATATAATTATATGGTAACTTTACAGAATGTATTTAAACCTTGACATGTAAAGGAAATAATTGAACTGGTTACGACCTGCATTTTTGTACACTGTTTTTTTCTGTAGTGGCAACATTACAAATATCTAGGCCCACATATGTGTATATAGCTCCCTCACATACGTAGATACATACAGACAGACATACTAAGAGGCACCTACCGTCTGGAATGGAGGTTGGCAGACCTTTTCTATAAAGCGCCAGATAGTAAGTATCTTAGGTTTTGTGGACCATACTGTCTCTGTTGCAACTACTCAGCTCTCATTGTAGCACAAAAGTAGCCATAGAAAATATGTAATAAATAAAAGGGCATAACTATGTCCTAAAAACCTTATTTACAAAAGCAGGCATTGGGCCAGGTTTGGCTCCTGATCTAGGGGTATATGTAGCATAGGATAGAGACTCAGCATTTCTGCTAAACCAGAAATACAGCATACCTTCATATGGGAATTTCTACAAGGGCGTCTTAATTCTCCACAGGCCATTAAGTAATATATGAATTATTGTAAAAGTGCATTTTGTTCATTTTATTCAGTTGCTTTTTTTCTTCTGATTTTTCTGTAGTAAAGGACTTTGTGCTGGCTCATAACTTTTGTCACTAAATTACCTTATTACTGGTTCGTCACTGTTATAGTTAAGGAAATGCTAGTAGTTATACAGATAAAACCCCAAAATTTCTTTCTTTCTCATGTAAAGTTCAAGTGCAGGCTTCCAATCCATGGGCAGCAATCTTTTAAGTAATGATTCAGAACCCAGGCCTTCCCTGGCTGTGTGAATCAGTTAGTGGTGCATTATCCCATACACCAGAAGGTAGCAGGTTTGATTCCTAATTAGGGCACATACCTAAGTTGCAGGTTTGACCCCTGGTCCAGGAGCCTACAAGGAGGACTGATGTTTCTGAACATTGAGTTCTTTCTCCCTGCCCTCCATCCCTCCCTCCCTCTTCCTGTCTGTCCACAATCAATTAATAAATATATCCTCAGAAGAGGATTAAAAAGAAAGATATACAGAAACCCAGACTCCATCCAACTTTTGACTTTTGTAATTTTGTAGTCATCAGAGTCTTTCTCTTTTTTTAATTTTATTTTTCAGTTACAGTTTACATTCAGTATTATTATTGTATTTCAGATCTACAGCATAGTGGTTAAACAGTCATATACTTCACAAAGTGGTAACCCTGATATTTCAAGTACCATCCTGGCACTGTCATAGTTACTATAATATTACTACGTTCCCTGTGCGGTACTTTGCGTGTCCATGACTGTTTTGTGACTCCCAATTTGTAGTTCTTAATCCCTTTACCTATTTCATCCAGTACCCAACCCACCCCACCTCAGCAGCCATCAGTCTGATCCCTTTATCTGTTTCTGTTTTAATTTTGTTTATTTTGCTCTTTAGATTCCATATATAAGTGAAATCATATGGTATTTGTCTTCCTCTGACTTACTTCACTTACAATATGCTCTGGGTCCATCTATGCTGTCACAAGTGTGAAGGTTTCGTTCTTTTTCATGGTTGAGTAATATCCCATTGTATATGTGTACTACAACTTTTTTTATCTACTTGTCTCTTGTTTTATTTATTTCTTTTTATTGTATTTTTTCCATTATCATTTACCCCCTATACCCTCTTCCACTTCCACGCACCCCCTCATCCTAGCAATTACCACAGTGTCTGTGGTCTTTTTTCTTTCTACCTGTCTCTTGAAAAGGTACACCTGCTTCTTAACCACATTGGTCTGGAAATGACAGTGCTACCTCCTGGATAGTAATGGCAAGAACTAGTTGTGTGACCCTCTCTCAACGCAAGGGAGGGGAGTCGGGGAATTGTAGCCTCCAATGGGCAATTACTCCCCAGCAATAATACCACAGAAAGGAAGTTCAAATCTTTGGATGAGCAGACATCTGTGCCACAGCTGGTATCTATTAAAAAAAGAAATGGCAACTAAAAGATGATTATCAAGTAGTAAATCAGTCTACTTTACTTTTTAAAAAATATTTTATTTATTTATTTATTTTTAGAGAGAGGGGGAAGAGGGAGAAAGAGAGGGAGAGAAACATCAATGTGTGGCCACCTCTCCCGCACCCCCTACTGGGGACCTGGTCCACAGCTCAGGCATGTGCCCCAACCGGGAATTGAACCATCAACCCTTTGGTTTATACTCAATCCACTAAGCTATACCGGCCAGGGCTACTTTTTAAAATATAAATTAAAACTTTTTTAAATTCTCACCTGAGGAACATTTTTTGCCAATGCTTTTAGAGAGAGAGAGTGAAGGAAAGAGAAACACCGACTAGTTGCCTCCCATATGTGCCCAAGCTGGGATTTGTACACACCCAGACCAGGATCGAACCTGAAACTTAGGTTTCAAGTGCCCTGACTAGGAATCGAACACACAACCTTTTAGTTATGGGAGGATGCTCCAGCCAACTGAGCCACACCAGGCAGGGCAGTCTGCTTTACTTTCAAATCACTAATATCTTCCTTTTACTGTGTGCCTGTCATTTGGCAGGCATTGCTGAGGGCTTCATATTTATTGATTCATTTAATTCTCCAGTAGGCATGTGAACTAGGTATTATTGTTCCCATTATAGAGATGAGGAAACTGAAGGTCAGAGAAATAATGTATATTAAGTGTCATGACTTCAGAGCTTATTTTTCCCACATATTTTACTTATTCCTACTTGTTCCATTATTCAAAAATTATTTTTAATTATGAATTGATCTTATCCTATGAGCATCATCTTATTTTTTATTCCCCATATTTGACAACCACATAATAATAGCTATGATTTATTAAGTGCATATTAACCACTGTGTACTATGCTAAAACTGTTTCATTTAACCTTTAGAAGAACGCCATGGGGTATTTTTCAATTACGGATGAAGAACGTGAAGTTGAGAAGTTAAGCAGTCTACCCAGGGTCACATGGCTTACTGTGTTTTGCAGTCAGTATTTCAGCACAGTCTTTTCTGACTACAAAGTCCATCCCTGGACTGCTATGCTATCCTGCTTTCTTCATCTTTGTAGACCACTTTTATGGCAAATAGCGTCTTCTGAGGAGTTGTTTGAGCATTTCCTTCAAAGTGTCTGAAAACCTGGGAAGATAAGTTTTTCTTCCCCCTACTGTTTCTCATTTCTTTTCTTTTTTTTTTTTTTAAGGAGAGAGGGAGAGAAATATCAATGTATGGTTGCCTCTCGTGCATCCCCTGCTGGGAACTGGCCTGCAACCCAGGCATGTGCCCTAACTGGGAATTGAACCGTGGTTTTTTGGTTCGCAGGCCCGCGCTCAATCCACTGAGCTACACCAGCCAGGGCTGTTCCTCATTTCTTGATTATAAAAATTAATCTACACATACATAAGAACTTATTCTGTCATATTTAAAAATACACTTCTATAACTTAGATTGTGATTATTTACTTTATCATTTTGAGGCAAATTATGCTGTAATAATGTTGAGTCATGTTACCTACCAATTGATAATTTTACCGAATTTTTTTCCATTCAGATTCCTTTATTTCATGCTCTGTTTTAATTAATACTTTCAGAACAGTGTTGCATGATAGTGATGATTGATATCATCTTTGTCTTATTTCTAATTCTGATGGGAATGCTTATGATCGTTCACCATGTATGGAGAGAATTGTGTTGTTTTCTTCTTTTGGCTAGTTAATATGGTTATAATAATGGAATTCTTAGTATTAAACAATCCATACATCTTTAAATGAGTTGCAGTTGGTTATATATTTTTTAACATATTGCTACATTATTATATTTGTTTATATTTTACTTAGAATTTTTGCTTCCATACTCACAGGTCATCTATATATTTTTTCATGTTTTTTGACAGATTTAGGTTGTTAGGATATTATTCCCACTTAAAAAAATATGAGGTTTCCTTTATGATCTAGAATGGTTTGTTTTTAATTAAAAAATATTACATACTTATATAAGAACCTAACAACGTAGAAGTATATACACTAAAAAAGTTAGTCTGTCTCTACTCCTACTACTTTTTCCTGAGTTAACAACTGTCAGTTGTTTAATCTGTATCCTTCCAGGACTTTTAATGCATTTTCACTATAGATATTCTATTAACATAATGATTATTCTCAGTAAATAATAAATATCAAATGTTTAAAACTAAAGAAGTATAGTATATACTTACATTTTTTAAGTAAATAATAGAATTATACATATCAGTCTGCTTTATAATGTGCTTTTTAAGTATAACAGTATATTGTCAACCTTTTTGCTCTAAAGTATACATTCGACCTTTTAAATAACTGATACAAAGTCTCATAGTGTGAGTGTACCAGAATTTACTAATCATTTATTATTATATTAAGCATTAATGTCTACCAACTGGTAAACATTTAAGGTTTTTTCTCTCAAACTCTTAATATTTAAATGCTGTCCATAATTAAAATTCTAAAAACTACATCTGCAAGCCAGATCCAACATGTGGTCTGTCAAATTATGACCTCTACTCTGTATGTATAATTAGCTCTCTTTTATTTTGTGTTGCTTTGAAGTTACTCATTTCAGAGTATATATGATTCAACACTTCCCAAAACATTTATTGTCCCATGTACAATAAGTTTTATTTGTATTCATTTTAAAGTTTTTGTATACTATGTAACTAAATGCAGTTAACAGTTTTCTTTCTTTTTTTTTTAAGATACTCTATGCAGGAAATGTATGATGTTGTATCAGGAATGGAGGATTACAAGCATTTTGTTCCTTGGTGCAAAAAATCAGATATAATATCAAAGAGATCCGGATACTGCAAAACACGATTAGAAATTGGGTTTCCACCTGTATTGGAGCGCTATACATCAATAGTAACCCTGGTGAAACCACATTTGGTAAAGGTAATGGTTTGGTTTGGTTTTTAAATGTTCCTCAAATATTGATTGTATAAATGGGTTAAGGTGTAATTGCTTAAAAAAATTTTCCTAAACTAAAGAAGAGGAGGGGGAAAAACCATTTATTATATTATCCTAATTGTTTTATTATAGTGATTTATGTATTTTAAATTCTTATTTATTGAGAGAGAAACATTGATTTGTTGTCCTATTCCTTTATACATTCATTGGTTGATTTTTTTATGTGCCCTAACCAGGGATCAAACCTGCAACCTTGGCATATCAAGATGACACTCTAACCAACTATGCTACCCAACTAGGGCCTAATTGTTTTGTTTTATACAGTATCAGCATAAATGTATTCAAATAGAAATTTTACTAGAATATGGAAATGAGAAACTTTCTTTTGTCCTTCTGTTGAAGATTACTGACCCACAGGAAAGATTGGGCTACACAAGTGAGAAATGTTCTGAGTTAATCTTTGCACTATTTTTTTTAAGTGAAGGGAGGGAAAGTTGTGATAGGATGAAAAAATGTAGAAAAGATAAATGCGGAGAACATAAACATTGTTGTGGTCATCTTTCCATGTACCAGGTACTGAAATGCCAGGTGCTGTTACATGCATTATATTAATCACATTGCCCTTGCCAGCAGAGGGTACCCACACGTAGAAAAGGTACCCAGACTTCAAACACAAAAAATGTAGAATTCCATAGAGTAATACCCGTTTCTGTTGAATACCTAGAGTGTGGTAACCAAAGACTTTTAAAGCTGAGTTATGTTTTGTGCCCACAGGACTCAGTGGTGATACCATTTTTTAGTAACTGGCCAGAGCTAAACACCTTCGTCAGTTCTTTATACGGCATTGAATGAATTGTAATTCATACTAGAAAGAGTGTACCTGTCCTGTGAAACTAGGACCTCAAGTCCACCCTAGGCTCACTCTCAAAACTTGAACTCCACTAAAAACACTGCTTTACTCTGGGACTTTGCCATTATTATGAATGTTTTTGCCTGTTTGCTTTGTGTTTTGGAGTTTTTAACCTACTATAGGGAATTGCCTCTCATAATAGCTGTAATTTAAATAGTTACTTATTGTGATATTTGTAGTGCTTTACTTGAATTACTCATTTAGTCTTCACAACAGCTCTTTGAGATTCAAATGTTATTTTCATGTTATAGTTGAGTGAAAAAGGCTTAGAAGAGTTAGATAGCCGTGGCTGGTGTGGCTCAGTGGATTGAACATCAGCCTGCTCACCAAAGGGTCGCCAGTTTGATTCCCCAGTCAGGGCACATGCCTGGGTTGTGACCTAGGTCCCCAGTAGGGGGCGCACTAGAGGCAGCCACACATTGATGTTTCTCTCCCTCTCTTTCTCCCTTTCCCTCTGTTAATAAATAAATAAAATATTTTCTTTTTTAAAAAGAAGAGTTAGATAACTTGACCAGACTTCTACAGCTAAGACTATATAGTTCAGTCTTCCTGATATCAGTAAATGTCTCTATAATCTGAAAGTGTTTTCCACTCCCACTCTTACCACTTAAACTATTGTAACTTAAATATTAATATATTATGAAGTGTCTAAAAGAACTCCCTCCCCCCCAAAAAAAATCTCAGGTTCTCTATCTGGCTTTCTTCTCTTTCCTGGCTTTTTATATTTTTTATTATATTTTATAGATTATGCATTGCAGTTGTCCTAATTTTTCCCCCTTTGCATCCATCCAGCAGCACCCCCACTCCCTCAGGCAATCCTTGAACACCATTGTTCATGTCTATAGGTCATGTATGTAAATTCTTTGGTTACTCCATTTTCTACACTGTACTTTACATCCCCATGGCTATTCTGTAACCACCTATTTGTACTTCTTAATCCCCTCAACTCTTCACCCATTCCTGCTAGCCTCCTCCCATCTGGCAACCATGAATACACGCTCCTATCCATGATTCTGTCTCTGTTCTTATTTGCTTAGTTAGTTTTTTAGATTTGGTTATTGATAGATATCTATTTATTGCCACTTTATTGTTCATAGTTTTGATCTTTTTCCTCAAAATAAATCCTTTTAACATTTCATAAAATAATTATTTGGTGATGATGAACCCCTTTCATTTTGTCTTGCCTGGGAAGCTCTTTATCCTCCCTTTGATTGTAAATGAGAGCTTTGCTGGATAGAGCAATCTTCAGTATAGGTCCCCGCTTTTCATGACTTTGAATATTTCTTGCCAATCCTTTCTAGCCTGCAGAGTTTCTTTTGAGAAATCAGCTGACATTCTTATGGGGACTATCCTGTAGGTAACTAACTGCATTTCTCTTGCTGCTTTTAAGATTCTCTATCTTTAACTTTTGGCACTTTAATTATGTTATGTCTTGCAGTTGGCCTCTTTGCATCCATCTTGTTTGGAACTCTGTGCTTCCTGGACTTCTATTTCCTTCACCAATAGGGAGGTTTTATTTATTTATTGTTAAATAGATATCCAGTTTCTTGCTCTCTCTCTTCTCCTTCTGGTACCCCTATGATGTGAATGTAGGAGCACTTGAAGTGGTCCCACAGGCTGCTTACACTATCCCCATTTTTTTTATTCTTTTTTCTTCTTGTTGTTCTGATTGGTTGTTTTTTCTTCCTTATGTTGCAAGTGATTGATTTGATTCTTGGCTTTATCCACTCTGTTGTTGATTCCCTGTAAATTCTTCTTTATTTCAATTAATATATCCTTCATTTCTGACTGGGTCTTTTTTATTCTGTTGAGGTACCCACTAAGTTCCTTGAGCATTCTCATAACCAGTGTTTTGAACTCTGCGTCTGATGTTGCTTATCTCCATTATTATTATTATTATTTTGTTATTTTTCTGGAGTTTTGATCTGTCCTTTCATTTGTGCCATGTTTTGTTGTCTCCTCACTTTGGCAGTCTCCCTGTGTTTGTTTCTTTGTATTAGGTAGAGCTGCTATGACTTACTATCATGGCCTAGGTAGTAGGCGTTCTGTTGGGTCCAATGGCCCAGCCTCCCCTATCACTCAGGCTATGTGCCTTGACTGAGAATCAAACTGGCAACCCTTGGTTCACAGGCCAGCACTCAGTCCACTGAGCCACACCAGCCTGGGCCCTCATCTAAGCTTTGTATTCAAGGTGCACCCTTCATGTGGGCTAAGTACACCCTCTCTTGTAGATGAGTCTTGATTGCTGTTGTCATGTCAATGGGAGGGATTTACCTAATTGAGGTAGCTGGTAGGACTGGCTGAGAGCTCTGGTCAGCAACTGCCTCCCTCCTTGGTTTCTGGAGGTGGTTGGGTGGTACTCTGACATGGTCTGTAATGTCTTTTCGGTGCACAGTGTCTGGGGTTTCCTGGGTGGTGCAGGCCAAGGTCGGCTTCCACCCATGTCTGTCTTGGGGCGCTGGCATAAGCTATAAAGCAATTTGCAGATGCTTACTACTAGTGCCAGGCCTGGGGCCACTCAGCAAGTGGGTTGGGGACTAGGCTTAGCTTTTTCTTGTTTGAGCAGATTTAGGAAGGTCTGAACCCTGTGCTTAGCCCAGTCCTTCACATGGAAAAGCCACTGTTGCTAGCTTGTGTGGGCCAGTAAGTTGGATGAGGCAGGCCCTTAGGGCAGGGCTTACCTACTGTGTGAGCCAGGTTGATACAGATTCAGATATGGTGTTGCTGCACTGTGACTCTGTGTGGGAGACGTCTCAGAAAAGGTACAATGGCTGCTGTCTGCAGTTCTGTCTGGAAAAAAGCTGCCTCAGCTCGTCCTGATGCCAGACACTGCAATTCCTCCCCACATGCCACTGGTGCCCTTCAATGTGCTGCCTCAATGCTGGAGCCCAGAGGGAGCGAGTCTGAGTAAATTCGTGTGCAGTACAAGGCCCTTTAAGAGGAGAGGACTGAGAATCTTTCAGTTTCTTCCACCGACCCAGCCCCGTTGGTTTTTACAGCTAGAAGTTATGGGAACTTCTATTCCTGGCACTGGAACCCTGGGCTGGGGAGCCTGGTCTGGGGCTGGGATCCCTTACTCCAAAGATATCCCTCCATTATTTATACACCACATGTGCATTTGGGACCAGCTAGATGTGGGTCTCCAGCTCTCCTGCACATGTGGATGACTGTGGTTTCTTTAATTCCTTAGTTATCAGGCTTACAGTTAGATTTTCTGATGGTGAATTTTTTGGTAGTTTAGCTGTAACTTTGCTGTGGATGTGCGAGGAGGCAAGCCGCATTTACATGTGTCTCCATATTAACCAGAAGTCTCTAATGATTCCTCAGACTTTTTTTTTATTTAAAGATTTTATTAATTTATTTTTAGAGTTGGGGAAGGGAGGGAGAAAAAGGGGGAGAAACATCAATCAGTTAGTTGCCTTTCGTACATGCCCTGACCAGGGACAGAACCTGAAGCCCAGGCACACACCATGACCAGGAATTGAACCAGAGACCTTTCACTTTGTGGGACAATGCCCCACCAACGGAGCCACATCCGTCAGGGCTATTACAGACTTTTGATGTGCTTAAAAATTAGATGGCCATTAGTGAACTATATTTAAAGCCAAACCTTTTGAGGAAAATTTTTACTTCTCCCCAGTGACTTAGCATAACATAACTAAATTCAGCTATCGAAATAGTATTTTAACGAGTACTCTTTTACAATGTCCAAATAAATTTTAAGACATTCACTGGTTTTAATTTTTTTAATTAATATAATATTTATTGTTAGTATGGATATAGTTAATCTTCTTTGCAATGATTCTACCACATTACCATCTGATAATTGATTCAAAAGGGTTTAGATGAAGAGGAAGTGAGGAATAAACTACAAGTAATTTTTAACTCTTTGGTACCCAGTTTGAACTAGCTGTGGAGAGATCCAGGCATAGCCAGAGAAGTTATGTATTGAGGAAGACTATGTCTGGGGACGACAGAGTGGCCATTTACTTTGGGGGAAATGAGCTTACCTGTGCAAGTTCTTTGCTAATCCGTAGTGTATAGCAACAGGGGATGGACAGTGCAGACTCTTGAGAGAATAAGTTATCAAGGAGAAAAGGGTTAGAGGGGCTTAATCATTTATTGGCTCCAAAATATGCCCAAAAGCCTAACAACTGAAGGCTTAATGGAGGAGGGAGATGTAGACTTTGAAACAGGATTTTCAAAATTGTCTGCTGCTGGGGGAAAGTGATATGTATCCTTGAGGTCAGGTGTCTACTAGTATGATAAGGCCCAGCCCAGACAGCGTTTTAGGATGGTAAATAAAGAAGCTGAACCTCATTCAGGTCATAACCCACCTTCCCTAGCAATGAACTGATGACTCTGGTTCTGACCACCATTTTCACACTGCAGAAGGCAACTCTAATGGATCTCAGTCAGCAATATTTTAGTGATAGAGAGTGGGGAGTAAGGTGTCCGACACGTGATCTCACTAGGTATTGCATTCAGTGTGCGCGCACACATATGAAGTAATGAGCACTGAAGGGATTAGAGGTCAGAAAGCAATGGGTCAGGCAAAAGAGTCAGAGCCAGGCTTTTATGAAAACTGGAACCATAGAGACCTCTAGAAATAAAGGATAATGAGTGAAGAAAATGTGAGTGACAAGAGAAAAATACTTGAGTAGGAAAGAAGGAATGCAGAATTGTCATAGGGATCTGTGCCGGATACTTTATAAATGTTTTAGCTGTCTCATAGTGATAGTATAAAATAGGGATTATATGGATTTTACAGGTTAAGGAAGTACGGTACAGGGAATTAACTTACTCAGGATCACTTTTAAGTGGCAGAGCTGGAAATAAGCTTCCAGAAAATCACCCCTGTTTTGCTGCGGGAAGAGAGAGCTCTGGGTGGTACAGTGGGGGGCGATAGCAGTGGAAGAGGGGATAACCGGTGAGCGTGCAGATCCCAGGGGACAAGTAAACAGCTTACGCTGGCGAGAGGTCACTTCCTAGTACCAGGCTAAAATGGGATTCCTGTATCACTTGTGGTCTGACTGTAAAAATAGTTACTTTTCAAAGAAGTCATCCTCAATTCTAGATTCTGGACACCCAAATGGTATTTCATTGCACTTTTATTTCTCATTTTGTTCTAGGCATCCTGTACTGATGGGAAGCTTTTCAATCATTTGGAGACTGTTTGGCGTTTCAGCCCAGGTCTTCCTGGCTACCCAAGAACTTGTACCTTGGATTTTTCAGTAAGTCTCTCATAAAGTCCTTGATTTGTGTCATAGATCTGGTGAAGTTGGTAAAGAAGAAGAGTGTTGAATACCTTTTTCTGCACTAACTTTGTAAGAAAGGGTAATGAATCTTTCTCTTTCCATTCTTTCTTGAGACCTTGAATAGCCATCCCTTCCACTCTCTAATTTTACAAGTTCACAGGTTATAAGACACATACGATGACTTTACTACCAGTTTGATAACAGTGTATTAATACCAAATGAAATGTACACGTTGATCTGCATCTTATGACACAGAAAGGAAGTGCAAAAGGGACAAATATGTTTTCAGAACCCAGAGGCTAAGGTATTTCTTGTTTATATCACCCTACCTATAGAAAATTAAAGCCACTTGTAGCTTTTTCTTTACCAAGAGAATATGTGTGTTCTCTATCTTCAGGCATTACATTTTAAGAAATGGTCATAGTTTTGATTAAATTCTTCATGCTGTTCTCAGCTCTTGAATTGCTTTCATTAAACTATTAGCAGACATTAATTGGACAGTTGGGTAAATTTGAATAAGGCCTGTGTAGATTAGATAATAGCATTATTATTTCATGGTTTTAACTCCCTCTGTTAATTTCCTGGTTTTAATAATTGCACTGTGGTTATAAAACACATTAAAACAGGAATCTGGGTGATGGTACATGAGAAATTTTTGTACTATTTTTGCAACTTATTTTATAAATCTTAATTTCAAAATGAAAATTTAAAAGGTAGTGGTCCTTAAAATGTTACTTCTGAAACATTGTCTTGAGTCCTACCTTGAGGGGCTATAAACTTCTAGATCACTGTCTACGTTAGGATTGAACCACCTACCCCGTCTGATCTGTGGGCCAGTCTCACCTTCTTGCTGCTACTTCTCATCAGAGTTCCTATCAGAAGGATCACAGCTCTTCCTTATTTTCTGCTAGGGGGTAGGATGGATCTAAAACGGACCCATTAATAAGAAGCCAGAGTGATAAACATGGTATTCACAAAGCCTTTTTTTTACATGTTTTCCACTTAATAAAAGCAGGCTCTGCCTTGAAATGAGAGTCATTGGCTTTGTCTGCTTCAGTTTATTGTGCCAACAGTTGTGCCTATGCAGTAAATACGACTCCCTCTTCTGCGAGGGCTTAAATCTCGTCTAGATAGCCCCGTTCGGCTCTGCCTTGGATACAGGGCCAAGCAGCCCATTTCACAGTGTGAACACCGCTGCCCTAAGTAGAAATTTAGTAAAAGAAAGATCTTCCTAAATTAATTATTAACATTTTCCTACAGATTTCTTTTGAATTTCGCTCACTTCTGCACTCTCAGCTGGCCACACTGTTTTTCGATGAAGTTGTAAAGCAGATGGTAGCTGCCTTCGAAAGAAGAGCGTGTAAGCTGTATGGTCCAGAAACAAATATACCTCGGGAACTGATGCTTCATGAAGTTCATCACACATAAAGGGGAAAAGGACTGGAACTGGTCACCCACTCATAACTTTAGTTTATTCACCTTTAGAACGTGCTTTTACCATTGGCTTTCGGAAGTCAGAAAGCATTTGTTCAACCCAACTTTGATTATAAACCTGTACCATTGAAAATTTGCACTTGGAATATGGAACCACGTGTACATAGAAGTCAATCAAGTATAATTCAAAGTAATGTGTATACAGCATATTTACAATAATGGGATGTCATCACTATTGCTGAAACACTGACATCACTCTTCTGAGCAGAAATTGAAACGAAATTTAAACCTTTTAGTGTTATCACTTTACCTGAAAGAGCTTAGTTGAGATACTCATCCAGTATGTATTTTATTAACCATATCATGTGTAAGTTATTAAATTCAGACTATTTATAACTTATTGTCATAGGGTCTGCCTCATAGGTTAGGACATTTGAGTAATCATCAGATACTTACAGTAAAACTTTGACTTAAAAATACTGTTAATGAAGGTCCCCTGGCACTTACTTTTAAATTGTTCTTATGGGTAGTAGATAATTCAATGCCGTGTAGTGAGGTTAGCTCTCTGATAAACAGCGAATTTTTTGGTGAGTGGTCCAGAGCTTTAAGATACTTTTTAGATAGTTTGCAGCCCTCTGCGAGGTCCCTTGACTGCCCTGTCAGTGGTGCTGATGGTGCATCAGTTGTGCCTGCAACAGGGGCAGCAGAGGAAGGTGAGGCGGCTGACATGTCCCCAGCCCACGCATCCCTATTTTCTATTTATTATGTGTACTCCTTCCAATAATGTATTTCATGCTGATATTTTTGTAAACAAATCGATGTAAGGACTGCAGTGGTAACTTAATAAAGTTAATTTGTTTATTTTTTGTACAGTTATTTTGGTTATTGCAATCCCCCTGCATTGTTTCAATGTGTATTTCCATAGACATAATACAGTTGATTTATAGTATTTATTTCTTAAAAGTACTTCCACAGCCCTGGCTGGTGTAGCTCAGTGGATTGAGCGTGGGCCTGCGAACCAAAAAACCACAGTTCAATTCCCAGTCAGGGCACATGCCTGGGTTGCAGGCCAGTTCCCAGCAGGGGATGCATGAGAGGCAACCACACATTGATGTTTCTCTCCCTGTCTCATTCCCTTCCCCTCTAAAGATAAATAAATAAAATCTTTTTTTTTTAAAAAAAGTACTTTCACAGAAATTAATCTGGACAAAATTCAGCCTTCTTTTAATCCATGTTGGTCTCCTTCCCTCCTTTCACTCCATACTCGAAAACCCTCTTCTGTTACCCTTCCAATTATAGTGCTATTAACTTTGTTTCCTCAGATCGGTAAGGGGCCTCAATAATTAGTTCCCTACGCAAATGCATGTTTGCATCCGTTTTTTCAATAAATCTGTTTTAAGCACCTGCTGTCTGCCACATGTGGAACATACAGTGGTGAAGGACTCACATACTCCACTCACGTGGAGCTTGGCTGTGCCTTCACACAGGTGAAGCAGTATCTCCCCACTTACAGAAGAGGTACGCCTGCCCCAGCGCTTAAGTAGCTTGTGTGTGCATATAATTATGCACCACTTAATGAAGTTTTTTAAAAATGGCAAAGACAAGGGTCAGATGTTTTCTTTTTTCCCTGAACAGTACTTTTGTTTTGGTGGAAAAGTAAGAACCTGTACTTCATACCACTATTCCAAATGCGACAGGTAAATTCTTAGTGGTTGGGATATAATGAGGCTGGTGTTATGATAGCATGCAGATGGTGTATTGGTGAGGAAACCTAGGAATACCCAAATATTGCCCAAAGGGAATACCCATCCCTTTGACCCATGAGGTTCCCCAATTATCTTCAGAACCCAGGTCACAGTGAGTGGTAGAGACAGCATATGAACCCAAGCATTCTGGGTCCAATATCCATGTTCTTGGGTTTCTGTTAGTACAACAGTCTAGAAGATACGACCTGTGATCTTAAAATTGGGCAGCTATTGCCCTGGCTGGTGTGGCTCAGTGGATTGAGTGCTGGCCTGCAAACCAGAGGGTTGCCAGTTCCATTCCCAGTCAGGGCACATGCCTGGGTTTTGGCCCAGGTCCCCAGTAGGGGGCATGCGAGAGACAACCATACACTGATGTTTCCCTCCCTCCCTTCTTCTCTAAAATTAAAACCTTTTAAAAAATATATTTTTTAAAAATTGGGAAGCTATTGCTTTCTGTACCATAAGGGAAAAACAATACCACATTTATTAACTTTTCTTGAAATGGCTTCTGGTCAGTAGAATCTGAGGGGAAGACTAATGAGGTGGGACTGATAAGATCTTTCTCTCTGTGGAAAAAAACTCGGAAGAGAAACTAATCCTCCTTGGTTTTTGCCTGACAGTAAGGACAAGAAGTTTGCAGCTACCCCTGCCATCTTCACAAAGAGGAAAGAGGTCACTACTCCAGAGGAGGCAACTCAGAACTCTAACATCAGGGTTAAATAAACCAACCCTGTAGTTGTCAACTTCGCACTTCTGGCTACGTGAGGTGACAGACCTCTAGTGTTTAAGTCATTGAAACAGTTACTTGCAGCCACCACTTTGTCGTACTCCAGTCTGAACTGGTTTCTCGCTAGGCTGTTGTGTGGCAGGCATCTTAGGAGTTCCCTTCTCTCTTTCGGAGCTCCCTATTTCCTAAATCTTTTGGCTTCCTCTGTTTTTTAAAATTTACTTTCAAAATGCTGAGGAAATCCTCTGGTGGCTTCCTGAGAGAGGTAAATCTTCAGAATTCTGAGTATCAGAATATGTCATTGTTTTATATTCACATTTGATTGAGTATAGAACTCGACATTAAAAATACCGCCACACTTCTCACCCCACTCCGCATTGGCGTATAATGTTAGTTTTTATTTTATTTCAAATTGTAGTGAAAGTTTATTTAGAAAGTCACAGAGGTACAGGAAGCGAGCCCGCTGGGCTCCCTGGGCTCAAGAAACAAGTTACAGAGGCAGAGAAGGGCCCTCACGGCTTGAGCCTAAGAGAAGAAGGTGTGGTCAGCCCCAGAGAGAGAGCGCGCACTGCAGTGCAGCTTTTTAGAAGACTAATGTGACTTATTCCCAATCCTTTGTATAACACCCACTTTGGGGGGCTCTGGAGGCTTTAAGAATCTTATTCCGGGTGGTCTACAATTCCATGCTGATCTGCCCTGTTGCCCTGACTCAGTTTGATTGGGCAACTTGTGGGCCCTTTGAGTCACGGTCTCATTCCTTGAGCCCTGGAGAATTTCCTTGAATTATTTGATAATTTGCTCCTATGTTGTCTGGTTCTCTAATTCAGTAATTCCTAAGTAGACATTCTCCTCTTGTATTAAATCTTTATCTCTTTTTCTCCTAGTTTCCATGTGTTCTTATTTTGCCTTTCAGATATCTTCATTTCTATCTTCCAGCCCTTTCTGTTAGTTTTATATTTGCCATAGGTCTAGTTTCCATGAATGATTTCTTGGTTTCTAATTGTTCCTTTTTTTATATATTTCTTGTTTTATGAAGACGAAATCTCCTCTTAAGATATTAGGATTTACAAAAATTTCCCCAAGGTCCCTTCTGTTTTTTCCTCTCCTCCTTCATGCTGAAGGCTTCCTCAACTGCCTAATGGTTCCTGTTTGTCCATTAATATTTGAAAGCAAGGCACTAATTAGAAAGCTTATCAGAATTAAGGGGGGCATATTGACTGGCGAGTTTCTCTGTAAAGGGATCGGGTGAGCCAGCGTTTTTCATTGGGGGACTCCCAAATGGCATGATCCAGAGGTCTTTTCTCATAGTTTTTCTTCATAAGGATTCTTCTCTCTTGCCTTAGAGAAATATGGGGATGGGGATAGGAAGATGGACAGATGGAATACAAATAATGCTGTCATTCTGGAAAGCTAATACGGGACCACATTTTATAATGGAAGCTCTCTCTGTATTTTTAGCTCTCTCTGAGCCCAGCTTTTGGGCTTTTGTTGCTGTTGGTTGTTGTTTTAAGTGTCAGAAGGGCTTTGCAGCAAGAAGTGAAATAATGTTTTTAAGACTTTCTTTTTAGAGAGAGGGGGAAGGGAGGGAGAAAAAAGAGGGATAGAAACTTCAATGTGAGAGAGAAGCATCGACTGATTGCTTCATTTTATTGTGAAAATGAAATCATTTTATTGTGAAAGTGAAAGAAATCATTTTATTTCTACTTTGTTTAATGCCCAACTTACTAATCTACTTATATAACTAATCAATCTAAGTGTATGGAATTCTTAAATTTCTCTGAATATTTAAATATTGCACATTTAATCAAAGACGGAAGCATTTAATTAAAATTGCAAATCTCTCACTAGTTTTGTTTTATTCATTTGTTTATACATACAGTACCAAGAATGTAATCTATACTGTATTGTATTCTCTTGACTGTTTTAAACACCTGAAGTGACAGAAAACTTCACAATATTATTATTAGAATAATATTTACACATGCTCTGGCTGGTGTGGGTCAGTGGATTGAGCACTGGCCTGTGAACCAAAGGGTCGCTGGTGTGATCCCTAGTCAGGGCACATGCCTGGGTTGAAGCCAGGTCCCCAGTAGGGGGCGTGTGAGAGGCAGCCACACATAGATGTTTCTCTCCCTCTCTTTCTCCCTCCTCACCCTTCTCTAAAAATAAATAAACAAAAAAAAATTTTAAAGAATATTTACCTGTAAATAGAGGTTGCCTGTTTGGGTGGTTTTATATCTTTCTGGATATTCAGTATATTAATTAGAGGAAAGAAGAGACACTATCTTAGTCCAGCTTACAGGATCTTGGTAACTGACTGTTAGGTTTGGTGGAGATATGAAACTGGGCTGTACAGGTCAATGTGATTGTGAGCCTCATTGAAACAGGGTGAGTCCCTTCCTTTTTTTTGCTTTTATAACAAAATTTTATTATGTCATGAGGTTCACTTCAGGAAGCTTCAAAAATCTACTCCTTATTCTGGGTGGTATATTTCATTCCCTTGGGGAGTGAACTTCAGATTTCACATTCTGGGGAATTTGGATAATATATCATCCTGAAACCTGTTGTACCTTCTTTTGGTTGATTTATTCATGACCAATGCTAAGTGGTTGCTGGAGCCCCCTTCTATCTGGTTATGAGACTACCAGTGCTGCTCATTCTTCCTCCTCTTGGTTCAGTTTCTACATTTAGCTCTCTCACTAGTTTTGTTTCATTCATTCCCATTTGTACATACAATACCAAGAATATGATCTATATTTTATCAGTAAATACTCATGTGCCAATACTGTCTTCTCAACATCATAAGGCATTAAATATATATTCACCAGTTTATACTGGAGCTATCATTTTCTTCAGTTTTTATTTATTGAGAGAGAAACACTGACTTTTTTGTTGTTGTTCCACTTATCGACGCACTCATGGGTTGATTCTTGCATTGCCCTAACTGGGGATCAAACCCACAACCTCCACATATCAGGAAAATTCTCTGAGCTACCTGGCCAGGGCTAGAACTATCTTTTTCTATTCTTTTTTTTTAAAGATTTTATTTATTTATTTTTAGAGATAAGGGAAGGGAAGGAGAGAGGGAGAGAAACATCAATGTGTGGGTGCCTCTCATGTGCCCCTTATTGGAGATCTGGCCTCCAACCCAGGCATGTGCCCTGACTGGGAATCGAACTGGTGACCCTTTGGTTCCCAGCCCACGCTCAATCCACTGAGCTATACCACCCGGGGCTATCTTTTTCTATTCTTTACATTCATTCATTTTCCTCTTTTGAATATCATGATGAACTCCTGGCTTTGTTATAATTCACTATAATTATTTGTTAATATTGATACTCAAAAAGTCCTAACTTGGCCAGTGGGAACCCCTTGAGCTGGTTCCAAAAAAACAAAACAAACAAAAAATAACCCACCATGGGTATTTTTTAAAGTATTCTTGCTATCAGGCAGCAACAAGGTGTTCCAGATCCATCCTGATTTTTTTCCTTTCTTACGGCATGGCTGCATTGCTATCCAAGGAATCCTGTTCTCTCTCAGTGGATACTAGTATTCGAGATCAAAGTCTGGTGCTAGGGATGTACATGACAATTGGTGACAGGCACAACTGCTACTGCTGCTGCTACTACTGTTAGGCCATTTCTTGGTGAGAGCCAAACATACATATCATTTAAGGTTACTAAATTCACAATGATTATTTTCTTTATTTTTTTAAAAGCTTTTATGTATTTAGTTTTAGAGAGAGGGGAAGGAGACAGAAACATTGTTGTGTTGGAGAGAGAAACAGTTGCCTCTCACATGCACCCCCAACCGGGGCCTGGCCCACAACCCAGACACGCCCTGACTTGGAATCAAACCAGCGACCTTCAGGTTCGCAGGCTGGTGCTCAATCCACAGAGTCACATCAGCCAGGGCCACAATGATTATTTTCAATATGACAGTTGATGCACCCTATTTTTATTACAGCATTCAATTTCATCAACCACTTACTCCAACATAGCCCGCCCTTTATAGTTAATCGAGTTTGACAATCACCAGATTGGAACTGCGGCTGCTTGTGAGAACCAGGATATGCCCCTAGTCATGTGCTCCAAATTTTGCTTTTCAGTTTGAGACTCTCCGAGACCTGAGCCTAGCTGGGGCTCCTGGGTTGCAGTAGAAACATTCCATGTTCTCTTTTCCTGAAATATTCAACAACATGGCTTTGTGGTGGCATTCCATTTTTCTTGGTTATTCCCTTATTTTCCAGGCAGACCCATTGGCATTTTTAAAAGTTCACCTCCGTGTTTAGGGCTAAGTATTGGACTATTGGATCATGTTTTCATCCCCTTGCTCAGACTTTTTTCCAGACTCACACAGTTGTTCTCGTAACACTCTTGCAAATGTTGACATGAAAGGCTGGCTGGCTGTGGGTCTGTACTGTTCAAATAAATCCTGCTTGCTTTCAGTAAGGCAACTCCAGCCTGCCAACATTTTTCCATCTAACATCTGACTTGGGCCTGGCTGTTTGATTTTATGCAGTTTCCCAAGGGATTTTCATGAATACCCTAGGCATATTTCCTCACATATCTCCCACTCCTGCTTCATCTACAGTCACTGACATCTTTAATCTTGACCAAATTGTTTGAAAGGCCATCTTGATACTTGATACTTCTGCTTCTCTCTAGAATCTCCAAAATCAGTCAAGAAAGGAAAGTTCCAGTCTACTTATTTGACGTGCAGCAGCTTTTACAGGGTTTCTTACAATCGCCTAGATCTCAGCTTTGAGAGCTTCATTGCAGGCTTGCTCTGACTTTAAACTCTGAACCCTGGATCAGATCTGGGGTCTACTACTTAAACAGCTCTTAAGACTTGTGTACTTAACCTTTCAGAGCCTCAGCTTACATCATTGTAGCTTAGGTATAGTAAGTAGTCCCTAAACCAAGATGGTTCCAAGGGTTAAAGTAATCCAAGTATGTAGTCCAATGTCTGGCACGTAACAGTCATTTCTCCTGCTAATCTCTTCAGGCTCCTGTTATTCTAATAGCAACTAGAAATCTTTTAAAGACCACGTGTTCCCATTCTTCTCATAATAATCTAGCTGTAAAACTATTTTTAGTTGCAGGATTTTAAGTAACTTTGGCTCTTGATCTGTGGTGGACTTTATTTTTCCATTTCTGTGCAATTTATACAAAATGACAGCAGAAATATTTCCCTCATGGCCTGGCTTACACTGGACTAAGCAGTGGCCACAGGGCCATACTGAGATCCTTCCCACCTAGAGCAGATTTCAGGTGCTATAGCTCCAACATAGACTAGGTCCTTGGCACAGATGAAAAGTAAAAATTTAAATGTTACACAAGATCTTGTACCTTCAATTTGTAACAGTGAGTCTAGAAAGCAATGTTACCTCTTGCAAATCAGTATGTCCCCACCATGCACACAGCCAGGTACTATTTTAAAAGCCAGCCCCGGCTGGGTAGCCTGGTTGGTTAAGTGTTGTCCCATACACCAAAAGGCTGCAGGTTTGACTCCCTGTCCGGATGCACACAGGAGGCAACTGATCAATGTTGTTCTATCCGTTCCTCTTTCTAAAAATCAAGATATAGCTTTGGGTAAGGATTAAAGAAAAAAGCCACCCCCCCACACTGTGTAATCTAATAAAGACCAAGTACATTGAGCCAGATACCAGTTTTAACTTTTTAAGAAGTGAAAACCTGGGGCCATGCATAATCAAGTTATGACTGCCCTGGCTGCCCCCATCCATTATGCTTGAATGGCACACCTCGCTCCTTTCCACTTTAGTACTCCCTGCCCTCCTGGTAGGAACCCGTAGCGTATCTGTTGTGCTGAGGTGTTGGGAGTAATAACCTGTGAGAAACAAGTTGCCCCTTTCTTTATGACCAGAACCCCAATACATACAATACTGTTTCCACAGGATTCAGAGCTGTTACCTTTCAGTTTTTTCCCCCATTATTGCCCAGGGCCAGCTAGCTCACTTGGTTAGTGTCCTTCTGATATACCAAGGCTGTGGGTTCAAGCCCCAGTCCGAGCACATACAAGGAATCAACCAACAAATACGTAACTAAGTGAATCAGCTCTGGTAGGGTGACGGTTGTTTGGAGCCTTGACCCCTGCACCAAGAGGTTGTGGGTTCAATTCCTGGTCAGGGCATGCATGAGAAGCAACTGATTGGGTGTTTCTCTCTCTCTCTCCCCCTTCCTCTCTAAACATATCCTGTGGTGAGGATTAAAAACAAAAGTTAAAAATAAGTGGACCAAATCAAGGTGTATCACTTTCTCTCTAAAAATCGACTCCCATTACCACTAATGTGATTAGTGTGCAGGAAAGAGAACACTACAGGCAGAACAATGTTTCAACGCTTGTGCCAAGCCCTATCCCCTCCTCTTCGATTAGCTTTCATTTCTATCTTCTAGTTCATGGAAAGGCTAACACGATTAACTTTAAACAAATTTTTATTACACAAAGCTCACATAATTGGATATTTCTCTACTTTGTACACAATTATTCTTACTCTCCACAGAAAGGCTGCTTAACTTCTCATCAGGTGATGGCAAGCACTAAAATCCTGAATCTAACAGAATAGTAGTAAAAATACCTCAGTGATTTAAGTTGAAAGCAGTACACTGGTACATGGCTCTTGCACTTAGTTATCAGGAATGTACAAATGTATTTTATTCAAAAATACAAAATAAATTATCTGTAGGCATGGACAATGACAGCAGTAAACCATTGTATGTTGTCAACTGAAACCAGTAACTGATGGTCATAGCGATTTTCTTAAACATCAGCCAGCCTTTTCTTCCGTCATTTCCTTCCACTGACTTCTCTGAAGTTAAGAGGGTGAGGAGCCCTGCCTGGAGCGTCCTCTCACAGTTCTCAGCAATAATGGTAAAGCACTATTCCGGGACTAGAACATGCCGCCTCCCATCCCGCCGCCCATCCCGCCCATGCCTCCCATGCCAGGGTCTTTCTCTTCCTTAGGGAGCTCTGTGACCACAACTTCTGCCGTTGTTAACAGAGAGGCCACTCCGGCAGCATCCAATAAAGCAGTTCTTACAACCTGGGGAAGAAGTTGCATCGAGTATTACTTTTTATTTAGTAAAATGTGAATGAGAGCTACTGCAGAGCTACTGAAAGAACTTGTAGAAAGTGGTCAATTACTTACCTTAGTTGGATCGATGATTCCTTTTTCCACCATATTCACAAAATCTCCAAGCATAGCGTCATAACCAACTTCTGAGGAACTCTGCATAATTTTCTCAACTATCAACGATCCCTCAACACCTGCATTCTTAGCAATGGTCATTGCAGGAATTCTGAGCGCTTTTTTAATAATTTCTATACCTATAAAGAAAACAAAATTTAGCCACTTCATTTTAATTCTTTCTTTTATAAATATTACAACACAATTCTCCTTGTGAGTACTGACATAGAAAAATTCCAGTTGGGAAATCCACAGGCCCAATCATTTCCCCTGAAAGTTATGATGCATCTTTCACCTCTCGTTGACCTCAGTGCTTTGTACCTCCATTATTCTGGGAATCACGTTGGGATTTGTGTTCCATTTATTGGGTAACAATATTATTCTAACGAAGACTAAAAGCAGCTCACAAATGAACTAATTGTAAGTAACTTTTTACCAATTTTTTGATCTTCATTAGCTGGAGTTAACGAGTCCAGGGGTGGAATGCACCGAAGCAGGGCACAACCCCCTCCCAGAACAATGCCTTCCTCAACGGCAGCTCGCGTAGCATTGAGGGCATCGGTTACTCTGTCTTTCTTTTCATTCACTTCCACATCACTTGTCCCACCAACCTAGAGATGAAAAAAATGCCAGTTAGAATGGCTTCTCCAATTCAAGATGCTGACAGCCAAGAGTCATTAGCTCCTAGCTTGCTTAAAATTTTATGCAGTAATTATCTCCGTTAAGGAAGTTAATTCCCTGAACAATAAGACCCAAAAATTCAACAATGAATCTTACCTTTAGCACAGCTACCCCATCTGAGAGTTTTGCTAGACGTTCATTTAGTTTTTCCTTTTCATATTCACTAGTTGTGATATCCAACTGCTCGATGATTTCTTGAATACGTTTTTCGATTTGAGCCTTGTCACCTTTTCCTTTCAAGAGCATGGCATCATCTTTGGTCACAATGACCTCGCCAACTTTTCCTAAGTCATGAGCCTGAACGTCTTCAAGATTTAGAGTTAATCCTTCTTCTCCAAACACCTACAAAAACATTTTTTAAAAAATTAACAATTCCAGTTATGGTTTTTTCATTACACCAAGTTTATTAATTATATATCACGCAGGTGTTTTGATGCAAGAAACATCTGGTAATACTGTTATTTCTTTGAAATGTGAAAGTTCAAGACTTCTGAATATTGTATTTTCCTACTTCTCACTTAAACCTCAATTAATATTAGTTTTATTTGAGAAAAGTATGAAGTCATGAAATTCATCCAAGGTCACACTTTTGGTGGAACCAGGGTTAAACGACAAGCCTAAATTCTTAAGTCCAGGGACAACTGTAATAGCGTAATCAGGAAAAATAATTTTTTAAAAATTTACCCATAAAAAAAAACCTCTTAAGTCCTACGTCCTTTTACTGTATTCTTAAAAATAGATTAGTCAATAAGACCGTCCACAGCAAGGTAGAAAAGTAACTGTAGCATTACTTAATCCAACCTTCACCTCCTAGACATCCAAGAGAAATAGAGATTAAGCAAACAGTTCAGGTGGTAGTATCTGATTGTAAAAAATGTGAATTCTACATATTGATTTTAAACCTGGAAGTAGAAATAACATTCAGTAAACCAGTATCAACATTCATGTTACTTACTGCACCACCAGTAGCAATAGCCATGTCTTTAAGCTGGTTCTTTCTATTGTCACCGAAACCTGGAGCTTTGACTGCTACAACCTGAAGACCAACTTTTAGCCTGTCAAGAACAGGAATTAACAATGTTTAAATTAAAAACAACGGTAACTGGTTCAGATTATGAAAACTCAGAACTACTAATTATTACATTTGGGGGTCATCTAACAAGCACCTACCCCATGGGTTCCATTTAGTATTAAGTTGCTATTAACTCTGAGCAAGCAGTGTTCTTAATTTAGTTCCTTTATAAATGATCGTAACATTGATAAAGCAATTTAAACAGGTAATAAATACTTGGAATATACCAAAAAATGTCCACTTGAGACCAGATTGTGAAACAAAAGAAATACACAAACTTCCAGACAGCTGGTCTAGTTTATTAAAAAAGCCAAATACAAATCAGAGAGGTAAGTTCTAATGGTATGTCAAGTAAATCAGACATCTGACTTTTCAGCCACCAATAAAATGGCTCAGTGAGAACTCTGTAGGCCTATTTTTTAAATTTTGGCTCCAAATCCCACGATTTCTAAGGCTTTTTTATAATCCAAAAAGCAAATCCAAGCTAACAAATATTCCAGGAACATAAACTCAGAAATTCTGGATCAGGTCAAGGTATGTAATCTCTAACGCACACACAGCTATTTCATTTGTACATTTCCATTTAATCAAATTGGAAGATCATATTTCTAATATACCTCAATTCTAATATTAGGAAGAATATTTATTTCAATAATGTCCTAAGATTTTGCTTACAGCATTAACATTACCTGTCTTAAAGTCGAAAGTAATGCACTAAACTACAGATTTCAAAAATTAAATGAATAGATCTCACTTTATTTTGGGTTGAGTCCCAAATTTGTTTCAAACTATTAACTAATTAAAATTTTCTTTATGATTATGTAAAGTACTGACTACTGAATATACTTAGATCTGAAGTTTTTAGTATGGTAGTTGCTCACTTACCTCTTCCCATGCAAAATTATAATCGTAAAAATATTTTTCCAGAAAAATCTTAAAATATAAAAACCAAACTCAGTCATTTACCTTCAAACCCACTATAAACACTTAAAATAAAAAACAGATACCACATACAAAATTAGGCTGTTACGAGAAAGCTGCACAAAATATTAAGGACTTCAGGGCCCCACTCAAAAAGACAAAGTCATCACAACTGGACTAAGGGTTCACGGAGAACACCTGTATTATACACAACTGCAGATACAAACACGAGTGGGTGGAGGAACACCGTGGAGATTTCCATCAATACAAATTATTCACCTAGAAATGTACACCAAACACCATGGCCTATTACCTATTCAAAACAAGTGTACTCAGAGCTTCTCCATCCACATCTTCAGCAATTATGACCAAGGGCTTCCGGTGAGCATTGGCAATTTCAAGAGCAGGTACAATGGACTGAACACTAGAAATTTTCTTTTCACTCAGTAGGACATAGGCATCTTGGAATTCACATTTCTGACCTACAAAAACAAAGAACATTTCAAAGCAACTTTAGAACATCAATATTCTGAAAATCACTGAAATTCATGTAACTGGAAAAATTACAAACCAAAGTTCCAGTACATTTTTAAAGCCTCTAATAAGTTCATGGTTTTCCTCTCACATACATTTTAACTTTTGGTGCATAGGAATTTAGATTTTCAGAGATACAATGCCAACTACTGCCAACATTTCGACACACAACAAATGAAATATTTTAATTTTATTTTTTATTTATTTTCCTTTTTTAATTGAATTTATTGGGGCTACATTGATTAACAAAATCATACAGGTTTAAGGAATGCAATTCTACAATACCTCATCTGTATATTGTATTGTGGTCACCACCTCAAGTCATGTCTCTTTCCATCACCTTTTATTCCCCCTTTACCCTCTCCTACTGTCCCCCCAAAACATGACAGCAAACTTGCTCTTACCTTTTGCTGTATTAATAAAGTATGGAGAGATATAACCTCGATCAAACTTCATGCCTTCAATAATTTCTAATTCATCATTCAGTGTTTTCCCATCCTATGGGGGCGGCATCACAGAATTATTTGTATGAATTTCATTAAAGAAACACAAAAACTGTAACTATAGACCAGATTAATAAATCAACCCCACGTGTCTTAAAGACAGGGATCCAGGTAGGCGTATGTACATGCCCCAGGGCATCCAACTCCTGCAAAAACTCCAAGAATGCGTATTTGAATTAATTTTTACAGCTAGAAGACAATACCAGTTAAGTTAGGATGGATTCATTCCTGACAGCAAAGGCTAATAATTCACACAGAAAATAGTTAAGTACTCCTATACAGGTGCTAATATGACACGAGGGAATAAAATAGAATATACTTTTTAAAATTCATAGATCGAATTCTTTTTATTTGGAAAACTCAGCTTTGATCATCAGACATCTCATTTCAAGCTATCGGGAAAAACACACTTACCTTTACCGTGATGACGCCCTTCCTTCCGACCTTTTTCATTGCATCAGAAATTATGTTGCCAATTTCTTTGTCTCCATTTGCAGAAATTGTAGCAACCTGAAATAATCAAGTTACCTTTCCAAATTAAAAAGGTTAAGACTAGTGTCCTCAATCAACTCCCCTTCTTCTTCCTAGTAACTTCCAAATTGACACATTCATGGTGGGAGGGGCAGAGGAATGGGGAAGAGGACTTTATGGCATAGTACTCCCAATGACATACTGGTTTCATTTTCAATCGTTTTTCAACTCATTATTTTACTATGTCATTTTCAAAACACATCAAACATGCAATTATTTTTTAAAACCAATACATTAAAAAGGCTGAGCCCCATTATTTTGTTTTCCCTTGGCAAATATTACAACTACACAAAGGCTGAAAAAAATTCTGCATACACCCAAATGAGTTTTATTCAGTGTGTCGAAATAAAATGGCAGCCCACTAAGACTCGTGTCACAATCACTGAATCATTTTTTAAATGTTACAGCAAGCATTTAGTGAGAAAAATGCTTCCAGTATTGGTGGTTGAGTAGTACTGTTAATTCTGACATTGGTGTATGATTTCCATGGAATAAAAGGTTATTAAATGTTTTTAACATTACCACAAAATATTATTTAAAAATTCCCTACCTGAGCTATTTCTTCAGGCGTTGTCACAGGTTTGGACTGTTTCTTAAGTTCAGAAATTACAGCATCAACAGCTAACATCACACCTGGGTCAAGAATAAATGTCACTGACTACATGTCATGTACAACTTTTCATTTATAGAAATGTTTTCATGCCTTAGCCTATACTTTGTTTCTGTACCAGTACTTTTCCAAATCACATGGAGCTGAATGGCATGCACTGGAAACAGGAATTTTAATAAAGTCCCATAATGCCAAAGTATTTTTACAACTGGACTAAAAAAACGTTGAGGTGTACAATTACACCATTCAACTCATTCTGTGTCAGTCATTCCCAATCCAATCATGTTGCATGTTTCCAATAGGGCCACCCAACACTTCTCCCCTCAACTGAAGGACACAAAAAAGGACCCAAATGGGTTACAGTCCCTTACTTTCAACAAGTATAATTTTCAAGGATAAGGAATTTCTTGCAACTATGCCCCTGCAGGTTTTAATTACCCAGTATTTCCTCATTTAATATGTAATTATGGCCCTGGCTGGTGTGGCTCAGTGGATTGAGGGCCAGCTAGCAAACCAAAGGGTCACTGGTTCAATTTCCAGTCAGAACATATGCCTGGGTTGTGGGGCCAGGGGGCACTCGAGAGGCAACCACACATTGATGTTTCTCTCCCTCTCTCCCTTCCCCTCCTTAAAAATAAAATCTTTTAAAAAAAGTAATTATGAACCTACAAAATTTTAACAGTTGAAAACATCACAATATGGATTTATGAGAACCCCATTTTGTTCAATTGGGACTAGTGCTAGCTCTTTCTTTTTTTAAGGATTGCCTCAAGAAAAAATTTCAAAGCAAGGTGTGTAACAACAATGACCTTTGAGATGTAATCTTTTTTCTTTTTTAATTCTTAGGGTTGTTTTAAAAGTTTTTATTTATTTTTACTGTCAGAGAAAGAGGAAGGGAGGAATAAAGAGGAAAGGAACATCAATGTATGGTTGCCTCTTGCATGCCCTGATACTGGGGACCCGGCTTGCAACCCAGGCATGTAACTTGACTGGGAATTGAACCAGCAATGCTTTGGTTCACAGACTGGTACTCAATCCACTGAACCACACTAGCCATGGCTGGGAAGTAATCTTAATAACGTGAATTAGTAATTATTAGTGATTTACAGTACAACTGCTTTTAATGCAACACATTTCTATGTTTGGACCTCAAACATCAAGATAGATAAAATGAAACACCAGCATACCTGGGATGCCAATTCTGACAAAACTAATAGCATCATCCTTTACGGAAAGTCTCCTAGTTCAGCCAGTAAGACCCTAGAGGTATGTGGTAATTTCATTCTCAAGGTACAAAACCAAGTTTTAGTACACAGGTAACAAATGACAATGACAGGACTTAAATGTGTATCACTATAAAGCTCATGCTGGGGAGCAAATCTTTAAATTGTGGTCTAGCTTCCCAAAACAAAGCATTAAGAAACAAAACGAAGGCCAATAACATAGTATGTGCTATTAAGAGGTAAGGAAAAAACTGCTTTGTGGAATCTAACAATCTGAACTAATAAGGAAAATGGGGACAGTCTCAGAGATGGAGAGCAGGATGACAGCTAGCAGGGGAGATTAGGGAGTAGAGAGATTGAGCAAAAAGGAAAAAGGACTCATGGACATGGACAACTGTGGTGGTTGCTGGGGGGAGGGGGCAAAGGGGACTACATGTTAACGGAAAAAACACAATAAAGATTAAAATCAGCCCTGGCTGGTGTAGCTCAGTGGATTGGGCGAGGGCCTGTGAACCAAACAAACGCGGTTCAATTCCCAGTCAGGGCACATGCCAGGGTTGCAGGCCAGTTCCCAGCAGGGGACGCACGAGAGGCAACCATACATTGATATTTCTCTCCCTGTCTCCTTCCCTTCCCCTCTAAAGATAAATAAAAAAATCTTTTATTTTTTTTTTAATTTAAAAATAAAATAAAATAGTGATAAGGAAAAAATTTTGCTTAAAAAATCCCCTGTGACACCCTGGATGACTTAGATACTTACCAAAGCAGAACATCAAAACTGTAATCTCTCTCTGCTCCAACCTCCACAGTTTACTATTCCCAAGGTACACAGTGCATGTCCTGTCTCCCAATAAAATCACTGGCTGTCAGCGCAGTGGGGGAGGTTTAAGAAGTGAAAGGGGGTGTAACGAAGACACAAGGGACAGACCAACAACAGAAAGTGTCTTAGTCACATTCTCCTTGTTAACACCTAATACACTGCCCACCACAGAGCCAGGCATTCAATCACTATTTGCTGAAGGAATACTCAGTATGAGAATTTTTATGAAGAGGAGAAAGAAGAATCAATTTTCTAATATAAACAATGTGGTATCCATGAAGAGACATTCCTACCTCTCCTGATCTCCACTGGATTAGCACCTTTACTAATCTTCTCAAAGCCTTCCTTGGCAATAGCACGTGCCAGCACAGTGGCAGTGGTGGTGCCATCACCAGCTTCTTCGTTTGTATTATTGGCAACATCTTGAACAAGTTTGGCGCCAATATTTTTATATTTGTCTTTTAAGTCAATGGACTTTGCAACAGTCACACCATCTTTTGTTACTTTGGGACTTCCCCAGCTCTGTTCAATTATCACTGTTCTTCCCTGTAATTGGAAAAAAAAAAATGTTACAGAACCACACACCTGGAGCACTATTTAGCGTAAAATGGAACAATCTTTCTAAGGCAGTTAATGGAAAGCCTTGAGATAACCAGATCTGCAGCATTAATCTCTAGGACAAGTTCATCAATGTTCTTAGTTTTCAGAGAAAATCACCTCTTTCTTGCCAACTGTGTGACTCTGGGTAAGGTATTATGGAAGATAAATGGCCTAGAGACTAAAAGGTGTTGCAAAACGAGAACACATGTAAAACAATACCAATTTTGCAGATTACAATGAAATTCTTCACATAATTTATACTTAAGTTTTGCCGAGTGCCTGCTATCTTTGAAAGTAATGTGAAAACTTACCTTTAAACTTGCTGTAACAATCAGTTACTAAAATACTAACTGCAGGCAAGCACAGTGCACTCTTGCACTCCTCCAGGTTGTTCAACATTAAATCTCAGACACCGTGCACAGCGTTGCAGCTTTCAGTTTGAACCAAAACTCTGCTTGGGAGGCATGCCAGTGTCCTATTTACACTGTTTGCATCACTTTGATATTTGAATTGTTTTTAACTTAAAATGAAGCATCACTTCACTGTGCACAGCTTCAATTTAAAGGCCTCTTCAATTGATTGCCACTCACTCACCAATTTCTTCATGTTAAATGAGGCAAAATTTTAAATGCACTTTGGAACAGAAACATCAGCAGAAAAATATTAGGTAAAACTAGCACCCACAATAACATAGTTGAGGTATTATAGGAGATAAGAACATTCTTCCCTCTATGCTAGGTGCAAACTACTGGGAAACAATCCAAAATTTAACAAAAGTAGGCAAGCAAGATTAACTCTACCTTGAGGTTACCACTCCATCTTGAGCTATATGGTATTACCAGTGGATTACATCACACATTGTACAAAATAAAGTTTCGCAATTTGGCAAAAGAATTTCAAGTTTTAAGACTGTTATATGTATGTAAGCAAAAGAAAAAAGATTAACCAACAATGAGAAACTTTTATGTAAACCGGGTTCTCTCAAAAATTGTGTGACTATCTACCATCAACAAAATACTATTTCTTAATTAACAGTACTATAAATTACAAAATAATACTAGTACCTTTGGCCCCATAGTAACAGCTACAGCATCAGCTAAAAGGTCTACACCTTGAAGCATTAAGGCTCGGGCATCTGCACCAAATTTTACATCTTTGGCATAAGCCCGAGTGAGATGAGGAGCCAGTGCCCTGGACACCGGCCTAATTTGTCGAAGGACTTGGTGTAATCGAAGCATTTCTGGGAAGGGAAAGAAACAAGAATATCATCAGTACATCAATATACTAGCATTACCTGAGATGTGTTATAACAAACACAACACCTATGCAACAGGATGAAGGTTAGATGCAGAAGCGAGCTACACCTGGGCCACGGAATGCGCCACAGGCATCCCACAGCTTCAAACACCACGTACTAGCGCAAGTTTGAAGAAAAGGGCCGCCTGCACGCCCGACCTAGAGCACCGGCACAAAGCACACCCATCTTCTTGCCCGTGGTCATCTACTCCTGCGGCTAAACAAGTTAATCTTTCACTGTTAAGATGGCCTTCAGCGCCCACGCACTCCAAATGTGCCCCTGAGAAACCAAGTCTGCAAGATATGGGCAGGCTGTAAACCCGATGACTAGGAGAGTGAAATATTTCTGACAGTGCAAAAACCTGCTTAGTAAGACGTGTTTCTAGAGCGGCCGGGTAGGCCGCGATGGTAGCGGCCGCGGCCCGGCCCACTCCGCGCGGCCCCACGTGTCTTTCCATCCGGACGCCCGGAACAAGGTCAAGGGTGGAGGTACGTATCCCGCGGAGTCCCGGGGGCCAAAGCGGCTCCCACGCGGATGCGACCACCCTCCCCAAAGCCCTGCAGTCAGCCAGAAGTGGGTTGCCTCGGAAGGCCCACGTGAATACACTTCCCCGATTCCACACAAACTCCCATGCAAGCCTTCCCTCCCACGCCCTGCCCCGGCGAGCGATTCATGCAGCACGTGATGGGCACCCGTATGGACCCGGGAGGCCTGAGCAAGCGGATCCGAGCCTGCGGCGCTGGAGGGGAACCCATGGTCTCTGCGGCCGGCCCACTCTGGCACTAGGGCAGCGGGGAAGGAAGGGCTCCAGGTCCAAGGAGCCTGGGAGGGGCGGCGCGGGGCGGCAGCATACCTGCGGGGCAGCGGCCGGTGTGCAAGCGCCTAGGCAGGCCGTCGGCGGCGAGTGAAAGACCGAGGGCAAGGAGCACAAGGCAATGAGCTAGAGTCCCCTCCCTCCAGTGCTCCCCCCGCCCCGCGGCAACGTGTGCGCTGGCACCTCCCACCCCCTTTCCCGGCGGCCCGGGCCCGGCAATCTGCACGCACCGGGCGCCAACCCCGCCCTTCTCTACACGCACCGGGCCCGTCCAGGGACCTCAGCTTTCTCCCGCGAGCTTAGGCTAGTTCCCGGGCTGCGATCGGTTCTAGAACTTTCCGGAAAGAGCCGCGCTCTCTTGTAGGTCAAGGGTCAAATCGCGTCATTTCCGGAAGGGGGCGAAGGGATACTACTTTAACCTGGGCAGGAGTCCTAGAAAAGCCTAGAAAGAGCGCCTCTTTTCTTTCACCTCCCGGTCGTACGGTCAGGGGGCTGTGCTGAGTTCTCAGGACGAATCGCGGTGCGCGCCTCTGCAGCCGCCCTCCCTCGCGGGGTAGGGTGGGTAGTGGGGGCAAGTGCGCCTGCGCGCTGGGCGGTTTTTTCGCAAGTTCACGTGTCCCGCGGGGCCGACTGCAGGTCTCTCCTTGCGGCTTCAGAGCGAGAGCAGAGTACGAACTGCGGCGGCCAGAGTCATGGTGAGTCCCTCGTGGCCTTGGGGACACGCGAGTCGCGGTCGTTCTGAGGCACACAGAGAGCCTGGACATTTCTCGTGGGGAGTCATGGGAGGGGTAGGGATCACTCGGGGATCCGCACTTTCCCAAAATCTGGAGAGGCCAGTACCCCCGACCTTTTCCTAAGGTCTGTCTCTTTGCACGCGCGTTTGCGGCGGGCCTGTGGCGTAGGGGGCGGGAACCCGGACGCACGCTCTGCCGACCGCTTTCCCCTGTAGGGTCTTAATTTCAAGAAGGCCTGGCCTTGGGTAGAGAAATTGACCTAAATGTTTGCTGAAATTATCCCGAAGAATCTAAGGAAGGAAAATATTTGACCTTGGAATAAATTAAAGTTGCCATTACAGCTGTCCAGCTGCTGATCAGAGAAGCAAAAACGACTCCTAACGTACTTGGGGAGTGGGAGATTAACTCGAAATACAAAGCATTGCATTCAAATGGGTTTCCTAAATGAGTAATCTGAGTTGGGGCGTTATCTTTGAAACCACACGTGGTGTTTTACATGTAACGTTTACAATGGGATTGTCTTTGTTGAACATAATCATAATCACATGCTGTTTTTTGTTTCAATCAAATATTTCTCTCCCTACAGGCAGGACAGGCATTTAGAAAGTTTCTGCCCCTTTTTGACCGTGTGCTGGTTGAAAGGTGTGCTGCAGAAACTGTAACCAAAGGAGGCATTATGCTTCCAGAAAAATCTCAAGGAAAAGTGTTGCAAGCAACTGTAGTAGCTGTTGGATCGGGCTCCAAAGGAAAGGTAAATGGGAGCTAAAATGAATCTACTACTTACATGAAATGGAGGGGGGGGAGGAAGAAATATTTGGTTGTTACTAAAAGCAGCCTTTTAAGTAGCTTGTATTTTCAGATCATTTCCTAGTTCAATCACATGTGATCTAGCTTTTTAGAGAAAATGATTGTAAAATAGAATTGCACATCTTACATGAAGGGGAGTTTGAGAATTTTAAAACCAGTAACCAAATAGCCATTTGGTACCTTAGTATGACCAGTGTTTTCTGCAAGTTCTGAATTCATTTTTTAAGATTCCGTTTATTTTATTTTTATTTTTTTTGAGACATGGGGCAGGAGGAGGGCAGAGGGAGAGAAACAATGGATGTGTGTGTGCCCTGACCAGGAATTAAACCTTTTGCTTTATGGTAGATGCTCAGCAACTGAGCCACACTGGTCAGGGCTCAAATTTTGAGTTTTTGATAAAACAAAAAAATTACGTTTGAAGATAATTAAGAATAGGTCTAATCTTTAACACTGAAATTGCCCTAATCCATTAACCACTCCTTACCTTACTTGGCATACTTATGAAAGGAACAGACTGAACTGTTCTTCCAGGTGTTTTTCAGTTAACTGGTTAGACCTCAGAGCTCTAAAGTGTCAGCCAAAATACACAGTAAATGCTCTTGGAGTAAGATATGTTCATTGCATTGTTGCATTCGCCTCCAAGAAAGAAAGAAAGTAAGTTTTAGCAGGGAGCCAGGAACAGGAAGCCTAGGAAGTGGGCCCTATGTGTCAGTCTGTCTCTCCAAATGTGTTTTTGAGGAAAGGAAATTGAGTCACAAACTTAATTTTCAAATTCAGGAATTCTTAAATTTTTGTGCATTGAGGTTGAACATAACCATGTATACATGGTTTTAAAAACTGGCTTATTTTACACAGCCCATAGGTTAGGTTAATATTTAACCATTAAAAATTAAGTTAGCTTTCCCTGTATAACTTCTTGAACTTTTCCACTGAAATCAGATTTTAGTTTAAGCTACTATATGGGCATTATTTCAAAATGTTAACTCTCTGGTGATATCTTAGAGTGAAGAACTACAGTTGTATTTTTATATCACTTAGCTACCGCCTAGTCATTTTTTAACAACTGATTTGATTAACGAAAGTGAGGTGTAACTATTTGGTGAGCTACATGGCTTTTCTAATAAAGATCCTTACATTCTTAAGGGTGGAGAGATTCAACCAGTTAGTGTGAAAGTTGGAGATAAAGTTCTTCTTCCAGAGTATGGAGGAACCAAAGTAATTCTAGATGACAAGGTATGTAAATTTAGTAAGTTTTTTAAAACTTAATTTTGCAAAGTTAAGTGTTTGCTATTTTTTTCTTAACCAATAGTTTCTCTATTTACAGGATTATTTCTTATTTAGAGATGGTGACATTCTTGGAAAGTATGTAGACTGAAATAAGTCACTCTTGAAATGGCATCATGTGACGCAGCCCATTCCTTTGAAGTACTGAAATCTTTCATCATGTAAATAATTTCCGTGTCTCTTTTATAATAAACGAATGATATCTAAAGTAATGACATCCAGTGTCTTTTGAAATTTAGTTTCACTGTACTGATATGAACATTTCCAAATAAAAATATAGAAATAAATGGTCAATTTTTGTTTAGTGATTTTAAGATGGTTTTAGAGTTCTCTATATTTTTTATCCTTAAGTAACTTGCAGAGAATTCTGGGAAACAGGGCTTTTAATTTTCACATCGAACTTAGTTTTGCTACATAGATAATTAATACTGATATGAAGCCATGTATTTACACTTAGAATTTTGAGATCCAGAACAACAGAGTGTGTCTACGTAAGAAACGTCCAAATCTGTGGTAAGAGTTAATGCTCCCCAGAATGGCAGTTGGTTTTTTTACGTATTTGAGGTTAAAGAGGGAACTAAGGAAGATGAAGTAGAGGTGGGAAAAAGCAAGGTGAGGGGATTGGGTTACAGAATAGTTAAGACTGGTTTTGGGTGGTTATCTTTAGAAGGGTGGGTCTGAAAAGAGGCATTACATGCACAGAAACAACAAGGCTTGCTTAAAACGAGGGTGAACCTTTTTCCTATTACTGTATTTTGTGTAATGTGCTCCCGCGTATAACGTGTACCCATGTTTTTGTGCACATTATACACAGGATTATCATAAACATACCCATGGTATGTAATCATCATACCAATGTAAAATGCTTATCTTTATTTTTCCCTCAAAAATTTAAGTAGAAAAATGCTTGTTATACAACAATACAGTATATGCCTGGGGTGGTGTGACCCACCATGATCTGCCCAGTTCAGAACTGATGATCACATCACCCTCTGAGGTTTCTTTCCACAGAAACACTTTTTTTCCCCATAGAGCTGCTGTACACCGATGCACGCAGAAACCCAGTGTTCCAGTTAGGAGATGGTGAAAGCAAGAAAGAGGTGCTTTATGAGAAAGGGGAGGCGAATACTTGCCTGAACAGAAGAAAGGGATTTCTGTAGGTGCACATAAGCACAGTCATGCTAATTATAAAGGATGTTGATCAGTGTGCTTGCTTGTTAACTTTGCAAACAGTTGGGAATACACTGTTGCTTTAGGCCCAGTACAAAGGTTAACTTGCCCACTTAACATTCCAAAGGTTTGAGAAGTAAGACTTGCAAGGCTAGGATGGCAGCTTCAACTTCAAAAAGCCTGCGTTTATAGTCAAACCTGGGTTCTCGACCATCTCTCATAATCTTGAATAATTTGGTTCTCAACTGAGAATCAAGTTTATGGAAAGAATGTTCCAGTTGTCAAAACTAAGTTCTTGACAACCCTTCGTGATATCTGTACGAGCAGCCATGCATCTTTCAGGCAACAAAGAGTGCACAAATGTGGGTATGTTTCGGTTTTCAAACAAATCACTCCTTGAACGACCTCGTGGAATGAATGAAGTTCAAGAACTGAGGTTCCACTGTACGCTATTTTTCACAAAGTTATAGTCCCATGTGGCTTGGTGGGAAGGGCAGTGCTACACAAATCATTTAGGGTCCCAGACTTCCCATCTTGTAGCCCAACTGTCCTGGGTGCTTAGAGTCACTCCACAGAATCACATAGGAGATATTTACAGTCCAGGTCTAGAAATGAAGCGTTTTGTGACTCAATAGTGTTAAGATATTACAGACTGGTTTAACATTCCACTCCTGGAAAAGGCTGAACCACGGAAGTGTCTCAAAAACAATTTTTAAAAAGTCAAGTAGCAACATTCTAACTTTAAAACAAGCTTATATTGAACTACATTTATGGAATCTAATGTCATAGATCTTGTTTGCTTTCTATTTAGAAAATTTTAAGGAACATTTCAAGTTCTTAAAACTTAATACTTCCACAATTACTTGGCAAAAGAACCCAAAGCAAAGTATATAATAGCTAACATTGGTTGAGAGCACCTTTATATGCCAGGGTAGGCCCTGTGATAAAAAAAAAAACAACAAAAAACTCTAACACTTCAGGAGCATTTTGTAAGTACTGGCTACTGTTGTAGGTACTTTGCATATATCAATTAGTTTAATCTTTCGACAACCCTATGAGCTAACCCATTTTCATTTTGCTGATGAGGAAGGCGAGGCACAGAGGGGTTAAGTAATAACTAAGACCACTTAGGAAGTGGCAAAGCCAGGCTTTGGACTTAGGCAGTCCACCTTCAGATGCTGCTGTCTAAAACCATCATTTATGGCCTCAGCTACTTTGTCAGCTAATTCTAAGTATTTGATATCACTGGTATGGGGGGTAGTGTGTGTGAATGGCAATTAGTAAGTATCTAGTATATAATTTGTTGAATTTAACAAATAGGACTGAGTCACAACTGGATAAATTGATTTAGCTATAGCAGCTGGGGAGAATTAAGATTTGAACCAGACAATACTACTCCAGATTTGATTTCCAACCCCTAAAATCAGCTACAGGCTATTTGTCTTGGTGGTCAAATTTATCTAAGTTCCTTATAAACTAGTCTGATCACATCTTAAAAGATGTGTCCCATATTTACCTTGTGGAATTGAAAACTAAATGAAGTTGTAAATGGCATGGGACATGGTTTCAACTTTGATAATGTTCCCATAAGTAAAGTAGTATGTGTGTGTATTTACATTTATGTACAAGGTGTTTAGTGGCATTTGTTATGCTAAGGGTTAATTTTTGTTAGGCACAAGAATTATGATTAAAAGCTCTATTTTTAAAGTTAGTTTTTTAAAGATTTTATTTATTTATCTTTAGAGGGGAAGGGAAGGAGAGAGGGAGAGAAATATCAATGTATGGTTGCCTCTCATGCGTCCCCTGCTGGGAACTGGCGGGCAACCCAGGCGTGTGCCCTGAATGGGAATCAAACTGCCAGCCAGGGCAAAAGCTCTATTTTTACAGCACCCAAGTGGGCCATCAATTTCCTACTGTGCACGGCTAGATAATGGGCTTTGAAGATCCTAACCTTTTAAGTAAAGATTTTCCTCTGTTTCATCAGTAAGAAAACTGAGAAGAGATAAGGAAATTGTTCAAGGGCATGTGGCTGGTAGATTGCAGAGTTAGGAATCTAGTCCAAAGGCCACGGCTTTCCCATTATCTCCAGATTTTGTTTTCCAAAGATCCAAGTAAATGAGTTTTGAGATCCAAGGTGACAGTTTCCAAACTTTGGTTCATCCTTGGAATAATTACGTGGTGTACCTAAAATTGCAGAGCTCCATCCATAACCTAAATCAGAATGAGAGATTTTTTTCTGCTTGTACCACAGTAGTCCTGCGATGCTTGTCTAGCAGAATTGGTAAATAATTTTATGCTGAGCACTCTTTGCTTCATGGGTGAAAGATAAATGGAGAAGTAGAAGAACTTGCTCAAGGTGACAGAAATTTTAAGTAATAGGAGGGAATTGAACTCAGGTTTGTCTGACTTCAAAGTCTGCCTTCCAATATTCTACACAAAAGAATTGGGAAATTGAGAATAAAATTAAAATTACCCAGGGAGCTATTCTTTTGTACAAGTATTATCATTATTAAGATTATGTTTCTTTCCTTCTATTATTTCAGAAAATGTATGTTTTACAAAAATACCTTATTTTAAAAATTGGGACTATAGGGTTTTTTTTCCATTTGTATTTCATTGTGGTAAGAATATGAGATCTATTCTCAATAGATTTTTTAAAAAGATTTAATTATATTTTTTAATTTATTATTTATTATTTATTTTTTATTTTATTTTTTTATTTTTTATTTTAGAGAGGGAGGGAGGGAGAGAAACGTTGGTGTGTGAGAGATATGTCAATCAGTTGCCTCTTGCACACTCCCAACTGGGACCAGGCCTGCAACCCAGGCATGTGCCCTGACCGGGAATAGAACCAGTGACCGTTCAGTTCTCAGGCTGCCACTCAGTCCACAGAGCAACACCAGCCAGGGCTATCAGTAAATTTTTTTTTAAGATTTTATTTATTTCTAGAGAGAAGGGAAATGAAGGAGAAAGAGAGGGAGAGCAACATCAGTATGTGGTTGCCTCTCATGTGTCCCCTACTGGGGACCTGGCCTGCAACCCAGGCATGTGCCCTAACTGGGAATCGAACCGGCGACCCTTTGCTTCACAGGCCCGTGCTTAATCCACTGAGCTACACCAGCCAGGGCTTCAGTAGATTTTTAATTGTACCGTATTACTAACTATAGGCACATTGTTGTACAACAGATCTCCAGAACTTTTTCATCTCACTTACCTAAAACACTATGTCAGTTATCTCCCCATTTCCTCTCCCCCTAAGTCCCTGACAGCCACTATTCTACTCTTCCCTTCTATAAGATCTACTGTTTTAGATACCAGCCTCATGTAAGTGGAATCAGGCAGTATTTGACCTGTGATTGGCGTTTTTCACTTAGCACAGTGTGCCTCAAGGTTTGCCCATGTCTTCATATGTGACAGGATTTTCTTTTTTTTTAATTTGCCAGATATTCTTTTTTTATATTCTTTTAATTACAATTAAAAAGACCAAAAACATTTTTTTTGCAAACTGCCTTTAAAAATGATTTGCTTTTAATTACAAATACTGTGTAATGTTATACCTTCTTTTGCAAAACCAATAAATATGAGAACAAATTTTAAACATATGGTTTGTCCAAGATATTTGGGGGAAAAAGCCTGATTTTTTTTCGGTATTTAAAAAAATCGGTTTACCCTAACCTTTCAAAGAATAAGTTTGAAGTTATCACTTAATTGGAGGAAAAATAAAGACGGAGAGGCAGACTCACTGATCATCTTATAGCTGCCTTAAATAGCTTCTGATAATTCTTCCAATGTTCCCTTCCCTTTCTGGAACTTTTTTTCTTCAAAACAGCTGAACTTGTTGTTTTGTGGGGAGTTTTTAAAGATATTTGTTTTTAGAGAAAGGGGAAGGAAGGGAGTAAGGAGAGGGAAAGAAACATCAATCAGTTGCTTCTTGTACATGCCCTGCCTGGGAATGGAACTGGTGACCACACTTGGTGACATTTCCTTTTGTGGGGTGACGCCCAGCCAACGGCACCACACTTGTCAGGGCTGAATTTAAAGTATTTCTAATGAACTGATTAATGGGGAGAAAAAATATGTATGGCGCACACATGGGTAAATGTTACCATAAATAATTATGCATATCAAAAAGACACTAACTTTAAAAAGGTACTAAAAATAATGGGGAAAATATGAATTACAGAAAAGAAAATCAAATTTATTTAATAAAAAACTAGAATTAATAAAAGTTAACAAACACACACACATACAAAATATATACACACAGCAGCACTGTATATTGACTCAAAAATGGGGAAAGCAGTAGTCCAAGACCACTCAACATGGCTTGTCTACTAAGGAAAAAATCAATCACACATGCACACCCAGGAATGCATGCACACACAGGAGTGCATGCACACACAGGAATGCATGCACACGTGCAAAAATAAAAACAAAAACTCAGTATTTTTCAACACCATACTCAGTCTACAAAAAACAAATTCAGAATTATTTTACAATGCTTTCTTAATACAAAAGATGCCCATCTTGTGTGTGTGTATATATATTTTTTCAGTGGTTTACTATTGATTTATTTTAAATATACTAGTGTTACTAGTATATTTATTTTATCAATAAATTATTGATTTATTTTAAATATTTTTTAAATATTTTTGATTTAAAAATCCAAAATAAATTATTGATTTATTTTAAATATACTAGTGTTACTATGTGGTAGGCAGTTAGACAGACATGAGCAGAGCAAGGACTGTGGGCCTGGTATAAAAGGTCAGCAGGACAGAAAACGCCAGGTGCCTAGCAATAGGCAAAACTGCAAAAACAAGGACCTAGCCTCCAGTGTGACCTTTCCTCCTGTAGCATATCACTGGCCATGTGGTTTAGACCTCCTGACCTTTCATGCCACTGGTCATGCGGTTCAGACTCTCCCCTGATCTTTCCTCCCCAGACATGTTGCTAGTCATGCAGGTTAGACCCTTTTATTGAGGGAGCGAAAAACAGGGCCAGAGAATAGTCCTTAAGCATTAAGCCCCCCAGAACAATGAGGTT